>DWNY01000582.1:0-15608 GCA_018250635.1 Telegonus apastus | reverse complement strand
ACAAGTGATTACTTGTCCGATGATACTGTGTGGTTTGAAGCGCCTCTAGCTCCACATGCTTTAAGTTTAAATTAAAATTGTAACACCAAACTTTCTCAAAAGAAGAGTGTTATAGAGTTTATTTCGCTGCTTCTTCTCCATATCAAAACACTTGCGAAATGGCGTTCGAAAATAATTCTGTAAGAATCTACTTTAAATAAAATAATTTTGATTTGACTTATTTTAGAATTTAAGTATTGTGTAAGCCATCTGTGTACATATAATATAGTTAGTTCGTTGCTTTCGCTATTAAATCGAAGAACCAACCACATTACACGTAACGAGATTCCATTGTTCTGAATCAGTTACGACGAAGGCTCCTTGATTGCTTTTGCTATTACATTATAATTGCGATTACGATGAACGAAACGTGACAAATTGGGCCAGTTAGCGATAAGTACATTAATTATGCCAAGACCGTCTTTGTATCCATTTGATTAATTGCTTCACGGGTCATTTAAGTCTTTCGCGGAGTGAAGATTGCCATTATGAAATTAAGAAGATAATAAGCTGATATAAGTGTGTTAAAAAGTGCGCGCATATAAATAGAAACCTATTAGTGGTTTCACACATATAAATATATACTTAAATTAATTCTGTTCAAGCCTATGCAGGTGTTTTCTTAGATTAACCACTACGTTTTAATTTTGGTAATAATAAGATATTAAAATAACTTTCTGTGTCGAAGGCGGCAAAATTTAGCCAAAAATCTCTTTTAACGCCGATTAAAAATATGAGCTTAGGGAATTGCTAATGAAACTGATAATCGGCTTTAAAATTATTCATTTTCAGATTTGGAATTTAATTTGATTTATTGTTACGAGTGTAGGAATAACGGCATCCTCCTTCCCCCTTTTATTCACTCGTGGAGACCTTAGACTACTAAAGTATTAAATCCCCAAGTTAGCCACGTCTCTCTCTAAAGTTATTTTGAAGCCGATGTGTACAACTAGTCAACGAGGCGCGAGAACTACGCCAGAATCTCTTTTCATCAGATGCCTAACTGGTCGAAAGCGGACTTCCGACGACTATTTATAAGATTGACACTCAATAATTACTATAAGTTCGTATTAAAAATACCTGTTACATGTATAATAGTGTTTCGTGGAAATATTTATGTATAACAAAACAGTTATGTAGGTGGGCGTTTCTTTGTTCGATTGCAATTAACTGTGGCACTGTAGGTATTGTAATTTTGTTGATACAGAAAACAAATTTGTCATCGATTTTATTACTCTATCAACGTAACAGTACCTACTACATACTTCTAACATATTTGTACCCATATATAAAATATTAAATATAATATTTCAGTTCTAAACACTGCCTGTACATTCTGAAGCAGACGAGTGATAGCAAACAAGATTTATTATAGGTCAAGTTGAGAACGCATGTCTCTGTTATTTATTTACTAGATAATCTTTAGAAAAAAAACGCAGATATAAAAAAATTGGCTAAATGCCTGTTAAAACTACGTATTAGGTAAATTATTAAGTAATTCATACAAATGCTTATTGTGGATAAGAATGTTAACAAACACTACACAGAGCAAGAAGTATAAAAAGTATGTTCTTAATTAGCATCAATATAAGGATGCTAACAGGCTCGAGATAATTTGAATAGCTGGTACCGTCGTCACAATATGATAAATACATACATATATGCATACATGTGAATACAAAACTAATTAACGACAGAAAATTAATATATGCAAACTGTACAAACAGGATACTAGCACGTGATTGCATTATATATTATTTGGAAAGAAATATATTTCAATTACTTATTTATTCATTTCAAGAAAGACATAAAGTGCCTAATTATGCCTAAATTACAAATAACTGCCGTTTTCCAATATCGTAATTTGTTTAATTACACGAAAGAAATTACAAAAAGTCGACATTTGTTAGATTAATGTTAAAAAATGTAACAAATGCAGCATAATCTCAATCAAGTAAAGTGAAGTTAGTTTCAAACGAACAAACACTACAATGTCAGTTATCCGATGCCATTGATAATAATAACATATCTATTCTACATATGCTTGTATATAACTAGTTGCAACGAGATGACATCATCGTGTGGGCAGTCGTGGACAAAAAGTGATGATGCTGCGTCACGAGCCGAGAGCGGTCGATTTGTCGGAAAACGTACAATAAACAGCTCAATAATAGAATTGCGCGTAAAAGCACGTGTCGGTGCTCGTGATAAATGTAATGTCAAAACGGTGATAAAATTTTCATTTCATGTAAGCACGCATTCACTCCCCGGCGACGTTTCTGCCGATCCTTTATATTCTCTTTGAAATTGTGTATCCCGTCAGGCAATTAAAATAAAATAATAAAACAAACGGCAATAAAGAACATTTCGTCTTTTAATCTCGCAAGCCTAGCATCAAATCTCAAAAAATAACCTAGATTTTAGCTTTTAACCTTAGGTAGTAAAATAAAACAAAATAAATTAACGAAAAACTTAACAGTATTAATCGACGGCCAATTCGACAAAAAATTGTAACTTTGAATACGTTAACAAAAATAATGATGTAATCAAGTCATCGACCGCAGTCAATCTCGCAGCATAACCATGAAAAAAAGGATACTACAAACCAAAATAAGCAATACATCGCGAACACCGAATACGAACAAAAAACTTGAGGCACACTCGACAATGTAAGGTGTAAATTAACTGTAGACTCGCGATAAAATGTGTTTTTTCTAACAAGTGACAAAGATTATAATTATCGTTATTATTTATTTTGTATTAATGTTTGTGTTTGTTCCTTCTTTTCGTTTCTTATGTCATCATCATCTTCGATAATCATATTATAATAATTATTGTTAAAGTTATTTACCTAATGCAGACTACGATCTGCTTGACGATTAGCTTTAGAAATGGAAGTTGTGACTACGCCCCTAAAGTTTTATGAAAATTCGTAACCTTCCACTATTCCTGCATTTTTATCATTCATCTTATTTAATATCAACGGACATCGATGATACAAATCATGACCCACTACTTAGTTTGATTCATTGGCTGAGGCAATGATCACATTAGCTTTATAAGGCTGGACTATCCATTCATTACCATATCAACCGTATGCTATTAAAAAAGAAGTCTCGAAAGATTTCGAGTCGCCACACCGTATTTGCAACACCATGTAGGCGGAAAGTAGTGACGCATATAGCAAGGTAATAAGTGCTCGGGCTAAGATTATGTATATCCAATATATTTTGCCATCTAAGTCGAATAACAGTGACATCATCAGCTCAGCTAACTCGTTTCAATGTTTACGTAGTTGAGGATTTGTGAACATTGTGGACGGATCTATAATCCATTTTAATCTAATATTCATAATAATGAATGATAATGCATGAATAAGCATAAGCATGTTTAGCTGTTATTTAAAACTATTTTTTGTTTAATGTATAGTGACATTAAGAAACAAAATTTATCTAATTCGTTTTCCATTTATTTCGTTGTTTATATTACTGTATTTACGATGTTTGCAAGATTTATGGTTGATTCAGTCTCAATCCTTAAACCGCAATTGGTGTCAAGAATAAAATTACACAAACTTCATATTCGTTAAACATTAAAAACCGCAACAATCGAAAACAAAAACTGTTCTCTAAACAAACAATTACGTAACGGCGGAGGTTTCTGAAGACTTAATTCAATATCCTCGAACGATACACGATGGTTTACACTTTAAACTTTCTCATAACTCCGGTGAGAGAATGCTAGACAGTAAAGAACTTATAAGTACCTAGAATAGTCTAGACGTTCTAAGATTTCTCTAATATTAAGAATTCACTGATGACACTTGGTCTTTGTGAGCACAATGCATATTAAAGTAAAGGAGACGACACCATTGAAAGTAAATCACGACATGAAATTGTATACAGTACCGTACACACAATATATCCTTATTTTACCATCCTTACAATAGCCGGTTCTGCAACGAAGTAGGAAAAGATAGTCCGAGGCACTGAAGAATAATTTAAAAGGATACAATGTCTGTAAACGTTTAAAATACATAAATAAAATGTGCTGATAAAAACATGCACCGAGTCGACAACCCAAGTTATTGATATCCACCGTAGATGGTATAATGACATCCATTAAAAAACTTTCGTATTTCAGGTAGCGCACAACCGACATGTTATATTAAGTTGTAATGAGCTAGAGAATTCAAGGAAATGAGTTTTATCGAGGAATGAAGGTCTTACTGTAGGAAGATATTCTTTGAGAATTAAAAATGCAAACTACTTCTTTGTAAGTGTTAAGGTTAATTCCGTAAAGATATAACTTAAGTACTATACCAATAGAATAAGACAAAATGAATATTGACATGAATTAAACAAACCATAAAGGACAATACAATAGTTAGAAGTAACTTAATTCATATTCTATAGACATAAACAAAATCTATGCTCAAAGTCTGTTTTTGTCTGAAAATATAAAAATAAAGATAATTCTAAAGGTAGCAAGTAAGCAGCCACTCAAAATTACTAACCCCAATCTGATCCATGACGCCGAATCGATTCCGCATTGCAAGCGCCGGCTATGATAGCTGACTGTATTTAGAACGGCCACTCCAGATAAAACAACGCAGACGCGTTTTCATTATCTCCCACAGGAGTGGCTATAAATGAGCTTTACGTCAAGAGTGAAGAGAGTCATGCCGAGTCAGAGTTCAATAACACCGCTATTGAACCTTTTGTGATTGTGGATATTAAACGCCTTTTGAAGCGTTCTCGTTACTTTGAAGTTGATGTCGTTATTGAAAAGCATTATTTTATGTAATGAAATTCTGCTACACAATATAATATTTATAAAACTGATGAAAACATCTCTAATATTTTCTAAGATATTTTTTATTGTTAACTTAAATTTAAAATTTATCATTTTGATAGCTTGAGAACACAAATTTATTTCAGCTGATAGGAGTATTATTTTTAAGACATCCGTAGTACAAGAAAATCAAGATAGAAGCCCAAGAAAACTTAAAAGCACCAAGGTCAAGGACACAGAGACGACTTTCTCTATTTTTGGACGAAGTGCATTCGTCTGTAGTACCTACGTTATGTCAGTTAGCAGTGAAAAATAATAACATTTTAAACTGTATGCGTCTATAAATGGAGTTGCGATAACAGCTGCGCGGGCCGTGACTCATGGCGCCTGCCTTACGTCACACACTGTCGGCATGGACCCTGCAGTTTATTTAAACAGGTAAAAATTCTCGAGATCTTGAAAAATACATAACACGATTCAAAGAAAAGTAATTGAACCCCAGAAACGCAACGGATACCCAACGAATTTTCGGTCTTGGCTGGTTGAATTGTTTAAACCGCGTTGGTTCGAGTTATTTTGGATATTCAATGACTGTCTTCTTATCATTTTTTAACTGCAATCGTTTTTGCGTTATATGACAATAAGGTACATTATAAATTCATGTATAATGACAATGAAAAAATATTTTTGATCACTTGACCAGCCTTCAAAATGAAAAAAATATGTACCAACACGCCAAGGATAACAACGAATACAGTGGCAAGGAACAAAAGACAATAATACAAAAAGCGTAATTAGTTTGACGCCAACTTGATGTCAATTATCTTTAAGGTTAATGTGTTCTTTTCCTCGTTGCCCAAAACTTGTATTTTGACAAAAAACGAACATGACACAACGGTGCCGACCAAACAAGATTTGGAGAATTTCCAAGTCTTATATAGATATTGAGTGAAATAAGTAACTAATATACTGAATTTATTAGTAAACAAATTTTTGTTTATTATAGATATTAACGCATGGAAACTTATAAAAACTTTTCAAATTGAAACTGTCAATTAACAACGGCCCCATTATGAAAACAATACTAATTGTGTTTTTTTAGTTTATTTTTTAATTCGTATCTCTTACTTTCTATATCATATGAATTTATAATTATTATGGACTGATCATTGCTTGTTCATAAACATTTAAACACATACGATTTCTTTTTAACCACATAATTTCACCTACCTCATTATTCGAGGACGGATTCCCGTGATATTCCGGCGGCTTATCCACAACTACAGGTGACTCCATTTCTTAATACTAATCACTGGAATGTATCACAATAAGAATCCACTTCACTTCGACGCTAAAACGCGATAACACTGGCAAATCGTGTGTGACGCTGCTTTGTGTCTCGTTATAACTGAACCGGCTTGTGGTCGGCGATCGTATTTATAAGACCGCCAGGAGGGATTCGCGAAACGTCTGGACTGTTCGAGAAATGCGTGGTCGCGACGCCTTGGTATAAACGCACTCAAAGTCGAGACATTGTTGAAGTGTACACCATACATCGCCGGTTTATATTATTCCGCTATAGATAGTCAATGATTTGTGAGAGATAATCCGCAATATATAGTTACGTTACATAGGCGCCGCAATTGCCAACAATGGCAGAACGTAATGCCAGTGCTGCGTGGGTTTAGAAGTTTCGAGCAAGACCTACAATGGTAGTGGACTAATAAGTTTGTAGGATTGAAGTACTAGAAAAGTATTCTATATATGAACAGTAGAAATCAAACAAGATCCTATATATGGGTGAAACGATTAATGATATTCATCCAAAAGGGTTGATTAGATATATCAACTCTCCATGTTTGTTATTAATATTGGACATAATATTATGTATAGGTACTGTAAACAAAACAGACTTAGAATACTTCAAATGGATGAAATTAAATACGCCACTGTCGGGCGGATCAACATTTTTAATTTACAATGAAAACCTTCCAAAAAGGTGCAGTTTTCGAATCTGGGATAAGTCGATTTTTGTTTACATTCCATTTCCGTAGTGAATCACTCGCATAATTCATTCCCACTGCGACGTAGTATGCGCATATTCGCTGTAATGTTCGAAAAAACAGCTCCCAACAGTCCATAAGCGACGTAAATAATGTATTTATTAAAGTTCAACATTTAAGGCTGTGGAGGAAAGCGGTAAAAAGTAAACTTCGCGGATGTACCGTTTGTAAAATAAACGGGCATTGAACGCCGCTTTTTTTATAGCTATTTTTCAGTGACATCCGTATTTCGGATCTGTCCAGACAAAACAAGCTCCGAAAAGGGCTTCCCGTAGGGAACATATGCTCCTTATGCCATTTGTGCAAGATGCACCAGGTAGTTTTTCGACAAGGTCTCTGCACATTGCAAAGACAGGTGTGTAATAGGGACATAGCGTTTAGCTACAGACTGTCTTTTGTCCATTTTTTCTTTATCCGCATTTTGATGCACAGATAATAGACAGTCACATAAAATTACGGTAACGGCTAATGCGCTACACGAATTCAATTGAAAGTAGAATTGATAACATATCTACTTAAACCACTGGATCCCTTAATTTCATGTTTAAAATTCAGAGCACCATCGAATGAGACCAAACTTTATGCTAGTCCCAAGAATACATGTTATGATGTATTAATCAATTATCCAGTTCGTTGGAAGCCTTGCGGAATCATTGATTATATAAGTAGAGGCCTGAGCAACAAACGATTTGAATGTACATCTATCGATGGGTTGATGTTATGTTCCACAAGAAGAACGCGTTGACCATCACCTATATTTCTTCCCATTAGGCCTCCTATGACATTCACTGGAACAGAGGGGGCGCGGTGTTATTCAAGACCGACACTACACGTTTATGCTATTATATTATGTCCAACAGCGATGACAAACAGTATCAACGTAGAAAAGTCACGATTAATGCACAATAGGATTTAGTACCATCTGAATTGCGTGCTATCTTGGATGAAAAATTCCCCAATTCTGCGATCGTTCCCAAGTTTCTATCTGGATCTTTGCCCAATGCTTGTGACATGCGGTCGATCAAGTACCAGCTTGATTACTAATCAAATGACAAATGATATCTAATTATAATTACAAAACGCCATCACGAGGACTGACATTTCATTTACGATCATATTGTTACATAAAATAAAAGATAAATTGTACTCAGTGCCATTATGAGATAATTAAAGCTTGTTAAATCACACTTTATAAAGAGTGGATACTGCAAAATTTATCTTTTTTTTAACATTGCTCGTTTTACATTTTGCGCAAATATTGTATCGTATATATACGAAAGATATATTTTATAGTATAGAATATATTAAAAATGAATTTTGATTTGTTCGTTTTGCAAAATATTTTATGAACCCTGAAAATGAAGAATCATCATTACAAAACATTATTTTTGTATTTGTAGTACCTGCCAAAATGTACGTGACTAAATAGCCTTGCAAAACGAGGAATCATTCGAGAATACCATATTAATCCAGAATTCAAATTGCTATTTTTATATTTGATATTTGTTACTTATGTAGCTGTTTTTGGAAGTTGCCATCCCCGGCATTTCTTAATCCATCGGATCCAGTTGTTAACATAGGATAGCGATCACTAAACCTTGTCTCAAATTACCTGAGAACTACAGGCGGGGGGTGATCCGATTACCCATACATCCCTCTCTCAGTCCACATTAGAACAAAGTGGTGGGGTAAACACCAAGTTTTTCTAGTTACGGGATAAAACCAGTAATCACCAATAGGGCGAAAATAGGGTGTTGCCAGCCATTAACCAAACTTGTTAATAGCAATGGTTAAATTGAATTTGAAATTTTCGCTTCTGGGTTCAAACTGGATAAGTACTCATTTTAATTGTAAACAGAATGAAACAAGTACACACCAACATCGCAATAATGTATTGGGTCAGCGCTAAGGTTGCCTACTTTAATATACTATTTGTGAAGATGACAAAATAGAGTTAGATAAAGAAGATGAACCGTAATTAGGTAAAACAAACTGTTCTTTGATTAAAGATATCTTGTTGAGAACAGTCACACAAACTGTTTCATATAGATACTATATGATTAAGATGCCAGTGACTAAACACTACATTTAACATTTGTATAGAAAAGGATGACACGTCTTTTTAAAGATAATTTATCTATATATTAATACGTGAAGCGAAAATTTGCGGAATCATTATCTAAATATTGAGCGAAAAGAGGAGTATGGGATTAGGCATATGTGAAAGTTCATGCAGAGTAGATTTTTGATGGATAATATTTATGTATAATTGTGTTACAAAATTCACATAAAATAAACAAAATAAAACTATAAATTGACAATGTTAAAAGGCATCGTCAACTGTGTCAGATGTCTATGTCAAAAATGCGTTATTGCTTTTAAATGCGGCTTAGCACATTAAACCTCTTTTTCCTTATAATAAATGTTTTCCTAATGCACAGACGAAAAATTCATATATAAGTTTTTAGCTTTCATTTTTTTAATTAAAGTCAAATTTCAACCAATTGTGACTGATCTACTAGATTCTTTAAATTTGTATAACATAGTAGCAGCGTGTAAAAATAATTTTAACATTAAAGGTAACCCTAGCAACACATGTGCACGGAAACTTGCAAGGTACCCAATTTGCAACTAAATACGTTACAGCTTTCGCATTTACTATTTCGACATGAAGCTAAACTAATCTAAACACATGGAGTACTGAGATCTTTAGTTTATTCATTGTTTACAGGACCCTTTTGAGTTTTCAAAGTTGAATATCAAAGAGAAATCAAACAGATGTTGAATATAATGAACATAGCACCTGCCGAAAAACGTATGGTATTTTCCAAAAGTTTTGTACACTGATAGCTCCTGGCCCAGTATAATGAAAAAAAAAAAACAAATATAGGAACGATGAAAATTATAACGACATACAAAGTTCATTACTTACATTTTGTCACATATAGAAATATTTACCTACCGCTGCAGGTAAACCAAAAATAATCATTGTACACTACTCTTTCACACCCTGAGAGCCTCAGATTTGGCGCCCGGGCGAGTCACAGATTTGGCGCCCCGGGCGAGTCATACATTTGGCGCCATTTATCAGTGCAATGGAATAGTCTATATTGTATGTTATAGTCTATATTGAACATCATATTGTTCAAAATCAATATGTTTCAACAAATTAATGTTCCCAACAACTGTGTAAATCCCCATTTATTGAGAGCAGTATATAAAATATTTGTAATGAAAACTGCGGTATAACAAATTTGGTCGCTAATCTTCGAAAATTGTCAATTGACCTAGAATCAATAATTGAAAAAAAAATCTGTAGGTTTTCGACAAATAAAGTCAAATATTTTATGAAATCATAGTGACATAGAAACGACGAGCTATTCATGACTATGATAAATCGTGGAGTAATTTGACGTCACAATAAAAACCAACAACATGTAATTACATAACACGAATAACATGATCATTATCGATCGTCATGAAACTGAACTGAAAATTGAAACACATGTTGACGAGAGGAACACGCCTTATCAAGATGTTCCAATTCGAAGAAAACTCAAAGATTCTTAAGATTGACTGTTAAGACCATAATACATCGCGCTCGCCAAGTACAAAATTAGAAAAATTTAAATACACCTTTGAGAGCTTTGTAAAATCTAAAGCTATCAAACCTGTATTTATATACTTGTTACATGAAACAAATCATAATGAATCTCTAATACAAACATAACTTCGAGAAATCGTACATGGTAAAGGTGGTGATAAAATGGTAAAGATACGTGTGTATACACTCACTTACGTATGCATGTATGTGTATATTTCCCTGGCATGCTCTGTAGCCTAAACAGTGTGGATTTTAATGGGGTGTAGTCAAATTTGTCTTTACCTCAGGAGACCATATTTTATAGGCCATTGTGGGAAATTTACATGCACATTACTAAGCTGTCTTTTGCTTTTGTGTATTGGCTTCATTTCTTAAGTCACTACATATATCATGCACAAAGGCACGCAATATTGAACGTAAACGAAACGCCGCGCGCATTTAGCGCATCAACTGAAAATTGCATCAGTTTTCACCGCGTGGATTCCATATTAATCTTCATCACTAAATAATAATAGATTACTATTATACACACAGCTAGCTAACGAAGTGAAGAAATTGTGTAATAAGACAAAATATTTTCTTTATGATTATGGGCCTAAAAAGAAAAAAGAGAGGAATGTGCTTCTATCGCTTACTTTTGCAATATCGAAAAAACCGCCATTTATATTGGTTATTTGTCGTTAGTAATGTAGCAAGTATAATCATAAGGATGAAGGCTACTTTCCGCGACGTGAACCTAGAGCACCATGAACAGGAAAACCTAGAACCCGAAGCTTCCCTCTGTGCAGTGATGCCACCGAAAGGGTGTTATTGAGTGAAAATCTGACGTAGATCTGATCCTTCTTCCAGTGGGTCTACAGGTATTTTTAAACATAACACTCGAGACAAATAAAGCATGCAAAAATATAAAGATATTATTTCCAATGAAAACGGAAATAATAGTGCAATATTTACAAAGGTTGTGTAACGCAATTACAATAGTATATCGTTGGTCACGGAACTGTAAATCGAGACACGTGTCGAAGAGCACATCACGCTCGGTATAACGCAACTTATAGACGTACTTAAAGCCAGCTGACGAATTTTGGCATCAATCGATGGCGAAGACAGGCCGTTGACCGGAACTCATTATACTGGATGCGCGAAGCATATCAACCAGTTTATTAAAAACTATCTTACGGTAAACGCATCAAGCTTTGATAGGTTTGAAAATAATAATATTAGATACTCTTATACGAAATTATGGTCTTTCCCGTGCTATCGTTACAACTGTTAAGGCTTTAATTTATATAGACGTATTATTTATAACAATAAAATTATCCAGTGCAAAATTATTGCATCTTAAGATAGATCTATTGATGGTCGAAATCAAAACCACTTGAAGTATTTATCAGTTTTAGATTTAATGACTGGATGAACTGAGGGCAAATAATTATGAACAATTTGGATCGTCTCACATAATATCATTTGTGACTTATGCATTGGCTTATTTATATAAGCAGAAAGAAAAACCCACGTAGTGAGGTTTTTGGTTTTTCAAGCAAAGATCTTTAATATCCATAACGCTACAAATAGAAATTCAATTTTATTTATTTATAGAAATAAAATAAGCAGAAATATGCACAGTTTCCATTATTTATTTGAGGTGTGGAGTGTAGAACCAATACTATCTGGATCTTACGAAACGCAGGCACTACAAAAGCGAGTCACGCACAGCCATATCATATCACCATCATTTAAAGGCTTGTGTCTTAGCTGTCAATCTTGCGTCCTATCCGTCATGAGCTACGCGAGCATCCGCGTAGACGCTACGAATGATAATCACCAGGAACTCTATAACAGTATTAACAGCTCTCTTAACTGCCGATGCAATATCGATAGCCAAAGATAAGGATTGCAGATAGAGACAAACATGTCCTTTTGCGCGGAACGATACAAAATTGCTTCCGTTCATTGTATTTCAGTGGAGGAAAACATTTATTTTAGCGACATGATTGAAAGCTCGTATAAGACAAGCATTGTAAATCAAAGTCAGGTTGCGAATACAAGATACGAACGACTGTCTACAAGTTTTAGGTATCTGTTGGTGATTATTGATTGGAGATTTGAAGGAGGGGGAACATATACGGAACCATATTTTGATTATTTGATGAACTTACTAAAACGAATAATGACTTAAATATAAATAAATATTACAACACCACAAACTGTTGGCATGAATATGAGTGCAATTTCTGACACAAGGAAATAAATTATTTAAGCTCTTTACAACCGTGTCTGTATATTTAAAGCAAAATAAAATTTTATTATGCTCAGACTAGTATAAATCAATGTACAATCGAGACATCGAAAATAGTTGAAATGATTAAAGAAAATAAAATTGAAATTAATTTCAAATCACTTTAGCTCTATTTTCCAAAGCCAATTGTGTGTTTTTACTGTAAAATATAATACTTAGTCATACAAGAGAAATGCAGGGTAAAAATTGTTTACAGCATGCAAGCCACTCAAAATACTCCAGGGTTATTACCAAAACTATAAACAAGCTAACTGGGGCGAGCCGACAACACGTAGGAGGCCGATCGTCTGAGTTCCAAATACCAAAGGAGTCGCATTTTCAAATTGTGTAATAATGACAAAACAATCAACGAGACAAAGAATTTGTTGATGTCAAAATAAATAACAACACTAAACTCAAAGACAGGACTACATTCAATCCCATCGTAATATAATAAAAAAGAACATCAAATGAGAATTTTTAACGACATGTAAACAAAACGCGTTATTGGCATCATCGCGAACAGTGTTACCAATGCCTGAAAAAATCAACATCTATTTTTAGAATCACAAATGTCGCAAATAGTAGTGTCGTACTCACGTTTCGCTTCATTTTCAAACTGTCATCGGTTGCCGGTTCCACCGTGGATTCGGAACAATTGTCAGTTAACGTCGAATTAGACACTGAATTCCTTGATAAGTCGCCTCCAGCGCCGCTCACTCGATTGGCTCTGAGCGTTTTGAATGTGAGGTGGGTGGGTGAGGCGGATAACCGAAATAGAACTTTTGGAATAACTCTACACAAATTATATTCCCTGCGTCACTTGTGTTGACGAGACGAAGATCAAGAGCGGATACGCAACATCTATATAATCTAGATTTCGCTCGTTACGCTTGGTATATTAACACCAAAAACATTGGAAGAAACACAGAGCAGGTAATCGAAAATGGGTCAAGTTTGTGTAAACACGATTGTTTCAGTCAACTATGCATTGCCAATTGTTGAGAGATTTGAGAGGCTAAGTGACAATATCTTTACAAATGAGAATATTTCGCAGAAAATATATTGCAAGTATGAAAATAATGGTAAAACTTCCGGTTGTATCAATTTGCCATCATTTGGTAGCTCAGTTGTAACTCTCCGGAAGCATAAACTTCAACTTGTGACAATTCTTGGCAAGAGAGAAAACATGACCTGCCATTAATGTATCGATTTAAATCGAGATACTCATATGTAAGGCTGAATATTAATACCAGTATTCTTATGAAATGTTGAACTGCATGACCTGGCATTTATGACAGCAGTTGTAATAATTTAATATAATCATAAGGCGCGTAACTCAATAATAACTTTAATCGCATAAACCAATTTGAACAATTACGAATTCCGTAATAAAAACCCTCATGTTAATGCGACATACGGCAATTACAACGTTGATTGCCCGAGAGCCATATTGGGACAATTGCAAGTCGGTTTCAATTCGATTAAAGGTGTGATAAATCAATCGAGAATATATTTTTATTGGACGAGGTCGGACGGGTGTGACACGTGCGCCATTTCTTCGACACGTCCAGTAAAAGGGAAGTCCTTGAGCCCACTGAGGTGTCGGTTGATTCAGTAGCGCCCACGCGACCTACTCAGCTGCCTATTAGTCGTGGAGTCGTCAAGCCGTGGGTCTACTGCAGTGCTGCACCTTCTTCGTTAGGGTTGTTCCATGTTAAGTTAAATTTTGATACCAATAGACTTTTCATTCCTTTACATTGTTACATTTCTTCATTAATACAGGCGAATGCTTGCAGCTTGCAGCTGGTAAGGTTGTTCTATTGATATCTAGAAATTATAATAGGAGGAATGTAAAGCATACTCTATTAGTCTGATCCAATGCGAATGGAGAAAGAACACGGGTTGGTAGGTAATCCGTGTGAGGATTTCCGAACCGCTTCTCTCTCCTGATAAATTTAAACGTCCGATATTTCCTGATGGCACCAGTGATGTCATTCAACTCCCAAATAAACACAAGTTTCTTGACTTTAGAGACTTTAGATATCTCACCGAGATGCAGCGGGGTACGGTTTTCCGATAGGGTTTACTGATTCTATTTACAAAATCCTGAATTTACAATCGCCCGAAACACCAACTTGTATAAAAAACAATGCGTACAGGTTCGTTTATTTTCCGAGTAAAAAACAAAATAATTTTCGAATCGCAATTACTGAAAAGGAAACCCGATCAGAAAACCCAACGTGTGCGCCAAGGCTTATAGATAAGTTACGATAGCCGCGGGAATATGGACATCCGATATAAATACGTTAAGGACGGATTCAGCTTTCATTTCTACACAATGCCGTTGTACGTTTATATGAATTACAAATTAAAAAAACACCAATTAAAGATCCTTTACAATAAGGAATAATAAATTATTTCGAGGTGCAACACGGAATGACCATAGATGGTTGTGCAGTTTCCGCCAACCCTGTAGTTTAACTACCTCGAACGCTCTAATGATAATAAATGAAGTATTCGTTATTCACGGCGTGCCCAGTTATACTTGTTAGATGACCGCAATACGCGGAATCGTTAAGCCGTTCAATGCATAGGGCCTTGGGGGACATGATTCGATCTGAGAAGTACGCCTACTTGAGTATTTCGCGTACCCAAAGAATTTATTTTGAACATAGAGTAGAGTTATTATAAATAGAGTAGAGG
The DNA here is from genome assembly GCA_018250635.1 of Telegonus apastus. Classification (NCBI taxonomy): domain Eukaryota; kingdom Metazoa; phylum Arthropoda; class Insecta; order Lepidoptera; family Hesperiidae; genus Telegonus; species Telegonus apastus. The sequence goes on along the minus strand of DWNY01000582.1, from coordinate 124 downwards.
AACCAACCAAAAATGTATCCATCGAAACGAAAGAGAAAGAAAATGAAGTATATATGAAAGTATATATAAAATGAATATATGTATATTAGACAAAGATTCCATTTTCAATGTTATTATTTGTTGG
>DWNY01000581.1:0-15610 GCA_018250635.1 Telegonus apastus | reverse complement strand
TGTTATTTAGATATTGTTTTGCGGGATTTTGTTTAAACACTCAATATTGGTTAGCTATTTATTAGATTTCGATGTCGTACCAAAATTAATTATGGACTTTCATTGCGCTCTGCCGAATAGCTCTAATTGTGTGTAGAATTGTGTTTAAATTAGGACTGATTTTTAAATAAAATCTTATCTTAGTCCACGGATTTTTTGTACTTTCTGACATGTAGTAAATACAGTTTAATATTACTTTTCAATTATAGCTATATGTGTATAATTATATACTTTTAATAAGGGGAGAAAGATTAAAATATACCTAATATTTTAAAATAAATATCAGTAGATAGGAATACTTTTGAAATCAAGAATTATCTACGTAAAGTATTATTTACAGTATTAACAGACCGATATTGTGACATAACTTTAACTACGACCTAAAGGTTGAAACTTCGCCTCTCAATCGGGGGGTTCGAGGTTCAAATCTCAGGCAGGCACCTGACTTTTCGAAGTTTCGCGCGTATTAGAATTTCTTTATCACTGGCTTTAACGGTGAAGGAAAACATCGTGAGGACACATGCACACCTGAGAGTTCTTTAAAATAAAGTTCTCAAAGGTGTGTGAAGTCTACCAATTCGCACTTGGCCAGCGCGGTGGACTACGGCCTCAAAACACTCTTACTCCGAGAGGAGACCCGTGCCTAGCAGTGGGACAATAATGGGTTGACGACGAATAGTAATAGTAGTCATATAAGAAACAAATTTCCATTTTTTATTATAACTTCTATATTTTTGAACTATATGGTGTTGACTAAAGTAGTCAAAAGTAATTGACATTGAAAAAAGTCAGAAAACCCCTAATAGATCCGTGTTATACATATCCGATATTTAGACGAAACGTACTTCAATAAATATTCAAGCGCACACATAGATACCCTGTTCTTAGTGTGTTCCTAATAATAAAACACCTAATACAATGTTTAGCATACATAAAGACTAGCAGTTACACTGTCCTGTCATTACCATAATTGTTATTACCGAGTCCTGTCGTCAGATCTCGTGCGCCCACGTAATGCGATCATTCCTCTCCCACTCACACTGCGTTACCAAATGACCAAAATATAGCTAGGTACAACATATTGTACATTATACCTAAATATATATGCGCTTCACTCGAGTGTTTTTACCTAATTTCAACCCTTCACGTTATTTACTATCAGTGAAACATACTTAAGCGGAGTCAACGATAATTAATTATGTTTGGGTAAAAGTAGGATAGATATCTTAGATTTGACGGTGGTAGAATCATTTGTGGTTCGACTCCGGCGGTACCACCGCCTCACCTATCTCTGCCTAATGACTGCAGTGTTAAGCGCCGCTGTGAAGGTACTGGTCTGAAGGGTGTGGTTAGAGAGACAAACTCATGCGTGGCGTACCAACTCAGTCTTCATGGGTAGCGACGAATATATGGTCAACCTTAGGTAGGACTCTGATCTTATCGGGGTTTATTACAGATGTCCGTGGGCGCCAGTGGCCACTACCCCTGACTGGACTGCATACTCGTTTGCTACTTCCGAATTATAAAAGCGTCCCACATTTTGAAACACAGTATTTTTTACTAATTAACAGGTGATATTTGAATTTCATTTCTGATTTAGGGATTCCTGCGTTTGCAATATGACTCACGAGTAATTAGATGTAATTATTGTTTATATTTTAAAAATATACAAAATAAAAGAGTGAGTATGTGACAACCACTGTGAGTATAGATGCCTAAAATATTTATTAATTGCCCCGAGGCTATAATAACTATGGGGACAATTGCCCCTAGGGCTAAATAAAAACATATTTGTAATCAACATATTTCATTTCTATAATTAATAATTGCACATTACACTTTAGTATTTCCATTTTCTCTAGAGTTTTAATGCGTACCTAGCACCAGAGATTTTTTGTTTCCGAAATCAAGAAGTGGGTTTTTTCCCATAAAAATATATGAAATTTCCTTCTGAAAAATCTTATTAGTTATTAGTATTTTTATTTGTTTAGCGTCTTGTCAATATCCTCCTAGGAATTCCAAATCAAAAACATTATGGAAGATACCTAAAAATATTCATGAAAGACAAGGCTCTTTCTGTTTTTCAGTATGATAGACACTTTTTATAAAAGTAACTCGTGCTAAAATATCGGAAGTACGTATATCGTGTAGATACATAATGAAAAATGTCTGATTACAATCATTTAGGCTCCAGTCAAAACAACATCAAGAACACCCAAGATTGACAACAAAAACACTCGAAATACAGCCCAATTTAAAGCACAAAACGATTGACATTTGACGGGCGTGGCGACAAGAGCGCGCGAAGTGATTTTTAATCGAATATTCGTTAACAATTTAATAGCAATCAGTGCACTGAGACCAATATGAAACGGTAAACACACCAATTTCAACGTTAACGTCACCGGTCTATCAGTATGTCAGTTAAACTGGTTAAATGATGAATTAAATTCCGTGTAAAACTCAGCCATCATCGGCGTGAAAAAGGGACGGGAAGCCAATTAAAATATCGCGTAGGTACTTTGGATTGGTTCACAGAGCAGTGGTGATAGACAGCGCTTGTCATAGAGCAATTAGCGGCAGAGTGAAACGATTTGTGCGAACTGAAAAGTAAACGGCAAACGTGAAAACAATTGGTTTGGTTTCTAAACAAAACAAGTTGAAACTGACTCGGAAATGCTTTGGGAAAGTTCTCTCATTTTTTTTATATATAACCGACATGTCCGTTGGATGAATAGTCAATCAGCAGTGCATTCTATGGAAATTTTAAAAACTTGTCAGAAAATTCTCTGTTTTACTATAGTTTATCTCATCACTCGTAACATAACTTTCATAAATATTTTAAGCAAACGTAGATAGAATGCGGCACAGATTTGTGCTAAGTGGGACAAAAGTATTACAGACCTAATATAGTAATTGACCCTTATATAAACGTAGGCATTAAAGAGATCTATTATACATACAACATATTACGGCGTAATGGAAAAAAAAATGGAAGTAATATATAATAAGAAAAAAACCTTTCTTAAAAAATATTTAAACTAAATTGACTTCCTATCTTGAAAACGTCGAAAAAATGCATGCGTATAATATATATTTGTCATTTGTCACAGTAACGCTTGGTAGTTTGTCATATGTCAGCGTCCTGCATTCGACAACAGTGGAGACAGTGTGTATAATATATGTAGATTTATTTGTCATAGCTATGTCACAATAGCGTGGTAGAGCGTCAAGCGCGCTGCAAAGCACGCCGGAGATGTGTAAAGGCCACGTATCATCGGACATCCTGTAGATGTCCTCGATTCACTTAGCACAAAGGCCACTATTGACATCGCAACTAGGTTAAGGTGCATGAACACGGTTGCAAGCTTCAAGCATCGATGGGTTAATACGATTATGCGATCGGAGAACTATGTTATTTTATTATTTTATGAGCTTTGATCCTACAACGTTTGTTGGGTAATATTAACAGTTAATTAACACATGTCAAACACTAATCAAATTAGTGTTGACTTTTTATAACTTAGAGCTGAGAGCTTTAATATGAGGTATATTTTATTTGACAACGGAACTTTTTACATGCTACGTTTAATCTTTTTTATTAGTAGCACTTCTAATCAGATCACACCCTTAATGCATCGATGGGTTAATATGGTTACGCGATAGGACAACTATGTTATTTTATTATTATTTTATGAGCTTCGATGCTTTTATTGGTTTAACTTTTACAGTTAATTAACAGATGTCAAACACTAAACAAGTTAGTGTAACTTTTTATAACGAAGATTTAATATAAAATAGGTATATTTTCTATGATAAGGAATATTTTTATACGCTACAGAAGTTCTTTTTTAACTGTTTAATTGCCCACCCTAGGATTTTATTTCTTTTTAAGCGTATTTAACTTCTAGTAACTGAGCGTGGTAAAAAGTAAACTAAAGTATATTTTAATTTAAAATAGATGCAGATATAATTAATTATTGGTTGCTTTTTCTCACGCATGTGAAAGATGCGAATAAGTTTTCTCAGAAGGTTATTCCACAATTTAATCATGCTATATATAAAATACTAGCAGTGACCGCGGCTTCACCCGCAATTACAGAAAATCTAAATCGACAAACACACTCAAAAATTTTAAGAAAATATAATTTTTTCAAAGAGAACTTATTGCAACAGGCAGTAACGCATTCAATACAAAGCGAGAAAAAAATAGCATTATTATTGTTCACATTAGTGTGTTGATTGCTCAAGCCTTGTTGTAGTAAAACTTCATTAAATAAATACGGAACACCTTATGTTTCACCTTACAAACTTTCGCCTTTATGATATGTACTAGTCGGGCCCGCGGTTTCAGTCGCAATTCTAAAAAATGTAACAATGCATAATTATATATAATTGAAACTTTACACATTGAAGAATTTCAACGAAATAACACTTTTTCAAATAGATCTGAAATCTATCCCATGGGAACTGTACATTTTTCCGGGATAAGAGGTAGCCTATATATTATTCCAGACTAATCTATCGCTGTACTAAAAGTAGACCGGATCTGTTTAACCATTCTGAACTTATAAAACAACAAAGATCGATACATCCATCCTCACAAACTTTTAAGTTTTATAATATTAGCAATTAATTATTAAGACAAAAGAACACTCATTCAAAGTCGGCGACACACTGGAGACTCCTCTTCAGTTGCAAATGTCCATAGGCTACGGAGACTGCTTTTAGTTTCCATCAGATATCCAGTTAATTAAGTAACAAAATATACGATACTCATTTGTTTTGTAGTTTAAAAATCAATATTTTGTTTTCTATCATTGTAGATTCGGGGAGTTCCTCGGTATATTTTGAATTTAAAGAAGCAATTTGATATAGCAATTTGGATACAATTATTGCAAACTCGTAACTGGAATATATGGCTAACCAAATGCACCAAGGACCTCTTGATAAGAAAACCGCTCTGGCGGACAATTCGATAATTACGCTTACATACCGTATGTAAGTATGCACCTACTTGTAACATACTTCAATGGTGCCGCTATGTCTATCAGACATTGCGTTCCCGGAGACATCAAGTAGTATGTTGCGAGTAATATTCGATACGATATCTAAAACTGTTGTGTTGAATAGGTATATTAATTAATTTTTAATTACGGTACAATAAATATTTTGAATAAAGTAGTTTTATTTTTCAAAATGTAAGGGATGTAATTACTATGAAAGACAAAATCTACCTATATATTTTTAATTGCATGAATTATTTATCCATTAATATCAATTAAGCTAATTTAACGAAGATCTACCACGATCAATGTAATTAACTTAAGATAGTATAAGTAGTTATCGCTAATGTAATACTTTAGTGAGGTTTTGAATTTTAATACAGATTTACTGTTCAAAGTCCGTCAAATGGCATATAAACTAAATAAAAAAACTACTAACGCCACCTTACAGAATATCGGTTATTGACATACTAGTACGATGTAATGTATTACGTAGCATAAGATAATTAAATTATGCATAGCGACGTATCAGAATTATTAGAATAAATTCGCCTGATATCAAAATTAGGGCTATTATATGGTAGTACTCTATTTGGTTCGACTCCGGTTACATCACCGCCACATCTATATCGGCCTAATAAGATGCAGTTTTAAACGACGCTTTTTTTGGTCTGAAGGTTGTGGGAAGGGAGGCACACTTATCCGAGGCATTCCCATTTAGCCCTCAAGACTTTAACGCATTTGGGGACAACCTTAGGTTAGACTTTGATCTTTTCTGAGGTTGATCACAGATGTCCATGGGCGGCAGTTGCCACATACCATCAGGTGAACTGCATGCTCGTTTGCTACTTCCAAACCATAAATAAAATCTATCCAGGCTTATATAGGTTCGCTATTTACCTAACTGATATCTATCTAACTGAGCAATCGCTTTTTCGATAGAAAGTCTATCGACGAACTTTTTAATAGAAGTGATCCGGTTCGTTCATTCGTCTGCTAAATTGACAGGCATATAGGAATGAATGCCTGTACGTATGTCCAGGAAAAGTCTACAGGTAACTGACAAAATAGATTAGCGAGAAGTATTAATATTTTTTAAGCTTTTAGTCGTTGTAGGAACGTTTATAAATTGTAGAAGAGAATTTATTAATAGGACAATAGAATTAAATGTCGCTGAGGTATTTAAGTATGATGAATAATGTTATCATACTTAAATACCTCAGAACGTGAATGTTGTATGTGAATGGTAAACATATAGTCAACACTTAACATCAGGTGTTTTCCCTGTTTCAATTTAACTTCCATCTAATTACGTCAACTGTTGTCATAGGTCTCAATGTAAGCACGGTTAAGCTTTATTAAATCAAATGTGCCTGAGATTCAAACACCGGACCCCTAATATGGGAACCCGATTTACAAACGACCATCAATTGACTATAAAATAATTTGCAGCACGAAAAATACTATATCCCAAAATTGACCCCAAACCGCGTAGGCGCAAGGTTCGAAATGTAAAAATGTCATGAATACTACATAAATAATTTAAAAACTAACTGTAGGTATTTGTATAAATAATTTAATTGCTATTAATATTTTCCATAAAAAGAAAACAATGCTGACTTAATGTTTGTTTTTATTAGGTTTCTATTGCGTATAACAAGTCAATTAATTATTTTATTGCTGCGTTATAGAAATTAAATATATAAAACGACAAGGTTAAACTATAAAAAAGTAAACAATAGACGTTTTACTTTATATGGTACAATAGTCATTTTTCATTCAGTATTAACCTATTGAAAGTTGATATAATACTTTAACATGAGCCAATATTACAGCGAGAAGCTGTAACAATGACCGCTTGCACCAATTCGTCGAAAAGGCTTTGTTGCCACGAAGAATTAATAATTATCCCTAAATAGAACAATACTTGTATCCTTACTAAATTAGGTACAGGGAAGTTTGACAATAATTTTATTATTGGTATGGTTATCGCTACCTATGATAATAATAGCTACTTAGGAACGTTTAGTTAAAACAAAGTAGAGTGTATAGTTTTATAAAAATACATTATGATAAGAGCGCAACGAAAAAGCAAAAAAGTACGTGTATGAACATCGCGTTACGTATGCATAATTTCAAAAATAATCGATGCCCCACCCTTCTGAATTAACAGAGACTGTTCTCGGGCGAGGGAGTCGTCGACCAAAATTTTTATTATGCATATTTTTTAATTTTTTTTTCTCCCCCGCCTTCGTCGGGTGACTGCATGTGCCGGTATTAAATCAATACGGACCGAGGCGACTTGCTGTTCTATTTGCATGGGGCGAGCTTTTTGGGCCTCACCTTATGAGCACGTGTGCCTGTGACTCTGATTTCTCACTAATGGAAGGCCGACGTTATGAAATCCACTCAGCCCGCTCTAAAACAACGTCATCTATTTTGTGTCCGACATACTTAATGCGCGCTGCATTACTTGGTGCAGTAGTGTTTTTCGTACGTGGAAATGTTACGGGTCGAGCCTTGCGCCTCCCGATTCCCTAGTTCAATTTTGTTTTGACGGCCGCGTGCCGCATACGAAGGCCTAGACAACTTAATTTTGATACTTCTCTTTCGACTGCAAATTTAAAACGGAGCCGCTAACTAAAGTTACGTTTGCTGTTCGTTTTCGACGGACCAATATGTGCACCTTGTTTATTTGTTATACAGCGCGAAAAGTTACAAAATACAAATTGGTCGCCAAATTGTAACGAAGTTGGATTAAGACCGAGAAACTATTATACCTCTGAATTCAATTTATTGTTGAAATCGAATTCGGACATGTGACTGAAATGGTAATTTAAAACTTTTTGCTTTTATACAAAAAAGCCAAACTATGCCGTTTGATATTTTTCCATTTGTACAAGCGTATATTTAATTTAGTAGTAACGTATACTTTATGAGAAATATACTGTTTTTCAACTCAGATAAGGTCAGAATCCAACTCGAGTTATAATTTGAGACCGCCTCACTATTCAACCAGAACATATTAGGCAGTGTTTCACACTACTGTTACAAGGCCGGAATACGTGCGGCGTTGGTGCCTCCAGATTTGAAATCGTTTTAACAATGTTGTAAGATGCGCTGGTGGAACCGTGTAGAAAGTGTTATTAATCAGACCATGTTACGTGTCAAAAAACGTTCATAGTGCTTTGGGTAAAATTAATAAAGCTAGTATCTTTGTTGAGCCGCCTTCGTCAATGTGAAGTGCGTAATGAGCCGCGGGCCGGTACCGCACCTTCGGTCTCAAGTATTAAACAAGCGCCGTCAATAGATGCATCCGCTCCGTTTTCCTGTCACGACCGCGTAAATTGACCCTTGATTCAAGACGCGAATGCGCGCTTTCCGTCAAACTGAGATGACACAGCAGCCGACCCGCTAGTGAGATTAGTTTTGACAACGACTAAATGGAATAATCGAAGCTAAAAACATAATTCTTTCATAGTTTCATCGGTAATTATATTTGATGTCAATAAGTAATGTGAATATGACTAATCCCAGGTACATAAGATTTAAAGGTTAAGATAAACATTGTCCGGAACTTTGTCATTATTCATTATCATATTAACAATTTGGCTTAAATTTTTTGAAGGTTTTTAATATCTGCCAAATTTAAAGAGATTAACGTAAGGCTGTAGTGTGAATATCGTCAAGTTTTTCATAGAAACTTTCATCACTCTTTAAACTATGACCACATTGGATAGATTGATAGCTGACATATCTATAGGTAGGTACTTCATCTTACTAGGCACCCATTGATACCTCGTAAAAGATATTTTCTCCAAATGTCTGGTCTGTTCCTACTAAGTACCTTTAGAAGTCATTGACCAAACGCACTTTTCTAATATTAAATTTCAACTTAATCCGTCCAGTACCTTCGGAGCAAATCGCCTGTTAAACGGGCAGATAGACAGGCATAAGATGGCTTTTGATACACTGGACCCGTTTTTATTGGTGAAAATCCATCATGGGTTCCTCTTGGGCGCAGGAGTAGCGAAGGTTACTACCGGCTAACACCGTTCCTGTGGAGGACATTTGCCGCGCGCCACCTCGAGGCCTGCTCCATTATATAGGTATACACAGTGCCGGATTAGCCACGTAGCAAGAGTAACAAATGCTACGGGCCCCGCGCCTCGGGGAGCCCCGCGGTCCAACACCTGTCTGACCGAAAAAATATATGAATTTAGATAGGAGCTTAAAAATCACATTAAATCCAGAAATGTTTACCTTGAGAACCTATAGCAAACCATGGACCTCTTGATAGAATTTGCTACAGGAACAGCGCGGGCTTAATCCGTCACTGGGTATAGACGAAACCCTAAAACAACACAATCCATTGCGACCCGAAACGATGAGACAACCTAAAATGAGCTGTGACACATATCTAACATAATTAAGGTAAAATCTAACAGCCGATACCGCTATTAGTAGCGAAATAGCAGCCATACTTCGTTAGCTGTAAATTATTATCATGTTTGGGCTATAGTTACGCTGAACCAATCAATGTGGAGCATCGATGTGCGCGAAACATCCGATTCCAAGTTCAAAGAATTTATTGGCGTTTATAGAACGCGAGCAACAAGAATCTGATTTTAGTTAGCTACGGAATTGAGCTTTGCCATTTTAATTGCATACGTGTATCGGAAAACCGCTGTAAATGTTATGCTCACGTTTTTTTAATGATATGGAAGTAGCGAACGAGCATGCAGCCAAACTGGTAGTGGCCCCTGCCGCCCATGGATTCACATATTTTTTTAACTTACGTAACTATCGCTATAACTTACTCTAATTCTTATCCGGCTTCTGGATTATTTGCAAATACCTACTACAACCTTAATACCTACTGTTCTGATACAAAAAATAAAATAAAGCAATACCGTACATTCTAAACGATAAATTTGTAGCACACGCTTTAAAAATCACAAAAAAGTTAAATACATTCAAATTAATATATGTACATGCGCCTGTTATTTTTGAAACAGAATACAAAACGACCGCAGTATCTGAGTTAACGGATGTAAATTTAATTTCATATAATTTTACATCGTTATACGCAATTAACTTTTTATGTTTTCAGATGAATTAATGTGCTAAAAGAAGCTTAATAACAAAATATGAGCATTTTAAATACCGGTAGCGGCCGTGTTTTATTTAGATGTTCCAGAACTGTACATACAACTTAATGAATGACTCGAAGAGAGGCGAGAAATTGTTCTCTTATTGGTAGGCACTAATAAGTAGGAATACCGTATTTTATATTCCAAGCAAATACTTCAATATTAATGATATTCAATGTAATTGATATCTATTAAAATTCAACGCTCAATACTATAGAAAAACATATTTAGGTACGTATATATATCTAATGTGAATAACACAAAACAATAATAAAAAATATAAAGAAATAATCGTTAAAAAATTTGGACATGAGGAATAAACTTACTTTTTAAGCTACATAGCTTCAAGGGTAGATACCTACAATAATTACTTGTAGCAACTAAGTAGATAGGTACACAGACACTGATTTCTGTACGAAAAGTTATTGACACGTAAATTGACACAAATCGGTGATTTACTAAATAAATCATATATATATGTGAATGCCTACCAATAGCGGTATTACTTACCATTAGATACATGCTTTTGCCTCTCATTATTTAAGGCTAATTGAAACTTTCAACTACTTAAACTGGTCGTAATAAAAAGCTCATTTTTTAAATTGCTACGTTTATTTCAAGGGGGTTCGAGTGATTTTATATCAATTTGACGCAATTCTGTCTCCATGCATTTGAAAAAGAGAACGAAATTTCCATTGCCATTAACGTTAAAGGCGAAATGCTTATAAGTACATGTGATTTCTACTGACAATGTTTACACTGAAATAAGTATTCTCTTAGGTATGGTGCTTTGTTTATAGGTGTAGGTATGTTATATTACTTTGCTCTGAGGAGCGTCTGTGATTGTTTTCAAATAGGTACACGTACCAATTCGATGTGTTTAAAGATGGTAACAAATACACATTGTACAATTACCATTTATAATTTACAAATATAACAGAACTTCTACGTCAAAGTAAAAAAATAACGTAGTTTATAAATATTAAATCAACGTTATTGTGATGAAGTAAATGTTCACGAGAGAAAAAAGATTAATCAGACATGAAGCTTATTAATTTCCCACTGCTCTCATCGGGTGTCTCTCACTATCATATATGAAGATGTCAATGTAACTGTCCCATTTTAATTAGTAGCTTTTCAAATCGAAAGCTTCGAATATGACAAAAACCAATATATACAATGGTAACAACATTGTTAATATGTACTCAGTCCTACCTTTTAGGGCTCTAATATATACATATATATGGGCGACACTTCCCGACAGCGACCACCAACGACTGTCGCCGCGCGTAGCTAACGACAAACAGCGGTAGTCGACGACAGTTGTCGCCCGTCGCCGCCTGTCGTCAGCGGCCACACGACACACGTTCGCAAAGTGGCCAGCCACAACAGCTAACGACAGTTGTCGAAGGTCACAGACAGTCGTGGGTTATCGTCAGCGACATCCGCACGCTGATGCTGCGCGCCCCTGGCAACTACCTACTATCGCCGATAACAGCCGATGGCCATCGGCAACGCTCGCTAACAGGTAGTCTGTCGCTCGTATGGTAGTACCCTTATTCAGTTAGGCTGTAGTGTTTGATGTAGTCACTTGTATATGAATGCCAAGAATTGAAGCGAAACAAGGCATATGATTTCCGCGTGGTCACTTACATTCTAAAAAACATTTATAACATTTAATTTATAACATAATATATTACCTATAGTTATTTGGTGAAGCAGTAGAACTCATTGAGTCATTAAAGTATAATATAGTCTTTGTTTAACGTACAAATAACTCGGTTGACAGACAGCTTTGCACACGCTGACAAAGTCGGCGGAGAAGGCTAGTAATTCACATGAACAATACCATTAGAGCACATTATAGTTAATAATACGAAGGACAAAAAAACACACAGCTAAGTATCAGTTCCGCCAACCTCGTTAGGAATTACAAGCAAATTGTATATCATCCGTGCAATTGGAGCGCGGGAACGGAAACTCGGGTTGCGTACGGTGAACATGACAAGTACCTACTGAAGATGGATTTCTAGCCACATCTTGACTTGTGGTCCTTCATGGCTTCTTTGTCCTTTACTTCCGATGCTGTTCTGAAGTTTTTTGAAGTTACAAAAGAACATATACCATAATCGTCTAATCGGCAATTGGCGTCTTCTTTGATTGCAAATACAACTGACATTGACTGTTAATCGTTAGGAGTTTACCATTTCTTGTTTTAGCTATAGAAGTAGTCTTACGCCATTCTTACTTGTGATGCCAACTGTACAGCTATCACGGCAAAGCGTGCACATGGAGTACTTACTTTAAGGTAAAATGTAGACTGCGTTTTGCACGTAAATTGGTTAAAGAATTCAAAAACAATAAATTTACATTTAAGTTTTATTAATGAACGGCAAACTAAAGTGTTTCATCTTTATTAACATCTACTTTACCTTGACCAAAAAATTAAATAACAGAAATGCACAAAAAGTTATCTCATTTTATAGAATAGGTATATTTAAACCAAGTCTACGTAAAATAAAGTCAACCTTATTTACTTATACCTATATACTGTTTAATATTTACTGTTTAATATTGATGTATGTTCGAAATTTTCCTGTTTTGTTTCTTATATATTCTTAATTGTAGTTAGGTTACAACACAAATCAAAGGTAAAAAATTAAACATACCTACCAAATCTGATCAATATATGACAAGCAGTTGTTTCGCCGATCCTATTAAAATGTCCCTAAATAAATTCGCGTTTCATTTTACGTAGTCTTTTAATTTACTTAACAACTTCATGAATTATTTATTTAATAATCTCATTACCATAAGATGAAAATGTCACGAGTATATAGTTGCGAGCCTAAACTAATTTACACATGCATACAGGTCAAACTAGTTGCTACGTATAATGCATCTTTAGCTGAACCCGTCTCAAGGGCTACTAGTTGTTTCCTGTGGTGTCACTCGTTGCAAAAATCGAGTTATATTGTAATATTTATTTCTGGGTCTTTTGCATAGAAAATAAATTTATTGTTTAGATGTATAGCGTGGCGAGTAGATGTTGTTAAACTATCATTCAAACAAAAACCCGATTGCTTAAAATGAATTGACTTTGATAACCCATATTGTTATAAAAAAATATGTTTCCGTCCATCCTCCCCTATTTTATCAGTTTGCAAGTACCATATTTAAAAATTGTATAGCCTATGTTTCTATGACAATAGAAACGATTCTAACACCTCATATATGTATTATTTTAAAAGCCGGCATGCACTTAGGGCTGTGGGACGTGCAAAAGAAATGGACATACATACATAGACTTGAAAAACATTACCTCTGAATGTTGTACCTACTGTTCTAATTTGATATCTGCTATAAAAGATGGTAACTATTAGGTATATGTATTTGAGACTGATATTTTTGATACCGTTACATCAAGAGATTTCGCGGTTTAAAAGAAATAGGCTGAAGAACAAAATAGATCGGTATAAATTTGCTGACCATCGATACATTTAAGACACCGAAAATCCCATGTTCGAATCGTATTTAGATAGTATCATTCCTGCAAGAGTCGTACTTAATAACCATATTAAATTCCATCGGAGCATTAAATCAAACGTTCGTCAATAACGAGGTTGCGGCTCAAACAGCATCTGTATGACAACATAGCAAACGTTGTAGAAGATTATCCGATACGATCTAGTGTTTTCCATCTAATCAAGTGCGTAATGGGATTCGATAAACGAATGCCCCAAATCGCGTGTAATGCTCACGATATACGTAATAGCTAATTAATACCCGTTCAGTATGTAGTCCATTTAGTAATGGTGATATGCACCAGATCGCGCTACATAGACGAAGTAGATCCCATTTTGTTTTCGATTAAGGGAACGTCCGCGGTAATGTTATTAAACAATTCTATAATATTGTTCCGCGAAAATGTCTGTAGGCTCTCACGAAAAAGAGTGCGCGAATTATCCAAAATTTTTCAGTTGCAAAGTTTTAAGAGTAAATTTTTAAATTGTCTACCTATTCTAACGATGTTTTGGAAATTTTAAATATTAATGTAAAAGATTTAAAACTAAAGCTAATGGAGTAGGTACTGAAAAGTCACACTTAATCTTCTTTTTAGCTATTTCAAGATTAGCTTGTACCACAGGATATAAGAGTTTAGAATCGGATATTATATTTTGATGTGAAAATATGTATGAACTTTAACTGTAATTTCGAGATATCAGATAGATACTTCATTTGTAATAATCTATAATTATCTACCAACTAATAAAAAAAAATGTATACCTTCTTCCCGTCCCTCGATCTCCATGTAGGTAAATTCATAAATATGTATTATAATAACTTACTTTAACGGTGAGAGAAACAGTTTGAAAACTTACTGCTTGTCATTAATGTTCAGGGATGTAAGTCCATCAAACTAACTTCTCTGTAATACTTAATATTCTCTATACTTCCACATGTCTCGCTGATTTAAGAATTAAGTCGTTTTTTGAGTCAGTTCTGTTACAAAATATAATAATAAGCAACAAAAAATAATATGTCAGTTTGTCCCAGATTATCTGTACAAACTCTATTATATAAATGTAAAATTCTTACAGTAAAAATCAGCGGAAAACCAAAGCGCACTTCGTTCTTTACAATAACTTTTCAGTTGTAATCACGCTCCGTGTAGGTAACACAATAATGATACACATTCCACACATTATGTATGGGAATTGAATGAATGTTCTTGTACGGAAAATTAGCAAATTGTAATGGTATGTATTAACTACTTGAGTTATGATTACTTGCGTAATGATACAAAATGTTAGGAGCGGAAAGACCACTTAATGGGTAAAAATCAGCAGAATATGCAGACAGAAAGCATAATTTATAGCATAATATGAGTTTCCTTTGATTCTGCCAGGAAAACCCACGAGGGTAGTTTGGTTAAGAGAATTGTTTCAAATTATACGCGTCTTAATGTTTAAATATTGATAGCCAGTGGTCCGGAATGAGGTTTTCCGTATCGGGTATTCGGGATTTCGAAATTATTTGGTAATTTCGAATTAGATACCATAAGGAATTATATATGAACTCATATTTTATAGGGTAGAAGTAGTTAAACAGCTTGAAGTCCATTCGAGGTAGGTAATTGACCACTACCGGCCATAGGCACCAGTGGTCAAGGCTAAATAAGATAAGAATCCTACCTTAAGTCGACCATGCCTCTGACAATGATGTATCCCTTGCAACGCTCTTCAGATTAAACAGATGCGCTTAACACTGCTATTCTCAGACATTAAAAGGTGTGGCTATAGTACCGCAGGAGTCTAACCACAAAGGGTTCTGCTACCTTTATACCCCGAAGCGGTTTAAGAATAATTTAAAAGTTAATCATTTCAAGAGATAATTTATAAAATAAATTAT
>DWNY01000580.1:0-15612 GCA_018250635.1 Telegonus apastus | reverse complement strand
GGTGGCGGGGAGAGACCGTAGACAAGTACTAGTGATAGATTAATCTATCTACCCTACGTCTAGTTCGTTTTTCTTTTAGATTTTTTTAAACTTTTAACTTTTGATAAAATGGATTGATTTTGATAAAATAAAACTTATATGTATCTGCATTTCCACGAATTCAATCTCGTTGTTTTGGCGGTAAGTAATTTTAAACACATAGACAGCGAGCGCGAGTTACGTTCTTATTATATATACAGATCATATATACAGATTTGTACCAACGTTGAAATACTTCGAAAATAAAACGTGTCTTATTTGATAGCTTAATATATGAGCAATAAATTGATGTCCAATACTGTGACACAATATTTCAATAACAGGTTAAAATACTCACAACAATTGTTTTTTGAAAAAAAGTACCTACTCACCACTCTTCTTCAGTTTCTCAGCTTTTTTGAAAAATCAAGGTCGTTGACCCGAGTTTTTTATATACTATAAATACTACAAGACATGTGCTATCAGACACTGCTTAAACTATATTGATACTATTTAGATAGCTCTAAATTGGTTTTAAAGTTAAAGTTAAATACATTACCCTACTTCTGACGCAATCGGGTAAAAAAAGAGAACATAGGAACAATGTACTTGCATTACATAAACATTCTCATTTATAATGGGCACATATGCTATATATAGGTACCTATTATTATACCATTTATATCTATTATTATAGCTCTGTGTATACTTTTCTGTAAACATCCCAGAGTCAATAAGGTCTACTCAGCACTAATATGCAATATAAGTTGGAAAAAGACAAAAGGGCAATATACTATATGAGTGACAGAGACAGCCGTATCTGCGACGAGGTCATTTAATAAGAAAACTGCGCTTTATTCCCCGCGTACAGTCGGCGATACAAGTGGTTGTTTGCTTATTTATACGGATAAATAAAATTGAAATGTCGTAATCTGTATATATAATAAAAATGTAACTCGCGCTCGCTGTCTGCGTGTTTAAATTCAGTTCCCACCAAACCAACTGAATGAAATTCAAGGGAATGCAGATATATTCATAGTACGTATCTTAACTTAAAATTTTGGCTTTATTGCATTAAAATTAATCCACTCTATCAAAAGTTATTACAATTTAAATAAACATTACTGAAACATTAAATTTTTTGTCTGAGTTTTTGGGTTTTTTAATCTTCGAAATGGCTGAACCGATTATGACGAGCCTTTTTTGACGAAAAAAAAAACCATCGCCAGAGTTAATGTCAGTTGCTACCAAGGTATATTAGAGTCGGCTATTACCTATGTTTATATGTATGTATTATGCAACGGTGTTTTCAATTCGGGTGAAACTTAGGGAACAGGTAGTATAAGGTAAATAAAGCGCTGCTGTATGAGGAGTAGTGTTGTCATTTGTCCCGAATCATGCGGGACGTCCCGATTTTCATGGGTCTTGGGACGCGTCCCGAGTTACACCTGATCGGTTATTATTAGATTTTACCATCTGTCCCGATTTAAGACAAGTTGGAGCTGGCAACACTAGTGAGAAGTGAACGAAGTGCCATGCGTTACTGGTTTGAAAGATACGAAGTGTTCCTTCTTATTCTTAGGGGTAGCAATGCATCTATTTTTGAATTAAGATAAGGCTTAATCTTATCTGAGATTGATTACAGATACCCATGAAACGCAGTGGCCAATTTTAATGATGTTTTTGATATGCTTGTTTCACAAACTCCGTGCTCAGTTTCTCTGTTAAAATATGCAGGTATTATTACTTATTATTATTTTATTGTAAAGCTATTTTGTATTCTTTGATTATATACTCTCTAGATGAAGCGATACTAAAAAAAAACACTCAAAAATAGTCACTAGCTGTTAGCCTCTAAATCGCTAATGTAACAGGTTACTTTATTCTCCAATCAAAGTGGCGTAATGGGAGCATTCAATCAATCATACCACGCCATCTTAAGCTAGTGTGTGTGAGTCAAACACATATATTTCTTGGACGTTTTTCGCTTGTCACTGACAGCGTGGCGTTGTATCTATAGAGCATAATCAAAGGTTGTATATTACTGCAATGTTTTACTGTAATCTGTCACACACTGAAAACTTTTTACTAGTGTTATGAATAGATGAATTAATAATCAAAATCCGTCTACCAATTTCAAAGCAGACATTAGTAAAAAGGTTAAAACTATTATTTCTAGATTTGATTTTGTAACATTTTGTGATGAATTTCTTATTGTTCCCGTTTCAATGTTAATCTTTCAGTTCAATTTTATCTTATTAACCTATTTATTTGGTTCACCAACGTAGAATACGTCACACAAACACGCACCCAGACGTCCACACACACCTAACATTGCGTTTGTATGTAAACAACAATCGAGATTTTTTATTCTGTTTAAAACTTGTGAACGCGAGTGTACTGTTTGAACTAACATGGGAAACGGTAACATAACTTGATAATGCCTTATCTACTACAGTCTTAAATCCTATTATCTATCTTATTCTTGTGAGGAACTAGCATTGTATAATATTCATTTACTAGTCGCCTAGAGATTTGTTCGAACAGATTTGTAAAGTCATTTGAGAAACCTGTAATGGATACTGCATTTTTGTTGTAATTTAAGACCTGCGTGTCGTGGTCGCCGTTCCGGTCTGACACGCAATGGGTTTAGGGTTCGATCCTCGGCCAGATAGATATCTGAATGATGAATTTAGATTTCTGTTCTGGGTCTGGGTGTTTGCGTGTCCATGACAGCCACGATACAGGAGAAAATTGTACTGTGGGGCTATGAGTGTAAAAAGCGTTTTTTTGTGTTATGGAAGTAGCAAACGAGCATGCAGCCGTTTCGATGGTAAGTGGCTACTGCTGCCCATGGACATCTGTAATAAGCCTCAGATAAGATTTCAGTCCTACTTGAGGTCGGCCATAGATGCGTTGCTGCTCCTAAGGACTAATTTGGAACGCCTCGAACAAGTATGTATGTATGTCTCGTCTGTCTGTCTTTGTGGTGCCGCCGAAATCGAACCACAAAGGGTTCTACCACCTTTAATAAATATGCCAGTTTAACGTTAAAGTATATGGAGAGAATAAAAACCGTAAAGTTTTAGAGACGTTGAGAAAATTCCAAAAAATTAAGACCAGAAGGGACCGTGTTATAGTAAATTATATACAGATGATATTTTATAATGAAAAATACTTATCCTTACCCTAGAGGGAAATGACATGATATCTGCATAACAGCACTTTGAACTAGGCAATGTATTTCTAACTCACGGAGTATTATTCACCTTATTTAAATGTACAAAAGGTTTAAACTTCAATGTGATACTACTTTAATATCGTTGTTTTGTTTGGGGCAGTTTTTACTTAGGCAACTCAGTTTCTTATTGGAAAAAAAATCTTTGAGATACAATTTTGAATTGTTCTTGTATAATATAGAAATTTTATACAGTCGTAGTACCTCCAGAGTTGATCCACAATGCATTCTTTAAACCACAACCATCTTTAAATAGTAGTAGCAATATTGTAATGTGTCTTTTGATCATAGTTACGGTTTAAATAACTGGGGCATGCTTAAAACCAGTAAAGGCTATTTTTCATAAAATTTAATTTTAATTAGAGAAAAATATTTGTTTACGTTAATTGCCTGTTAGCGCGTCGCGCATATAATTGTGGTTTTGCACAAGTACACACTTATACTAGTTATTTTTTAAATATTTTATTTTTAATCTATTTAAAAACCGGTTGGTGAGGTTTTGTGTCGTGTTAACATTTCTTATAAATTATTTACAGCATCGCACAAAAAAGTAACTTGAATCACATAAACTAAGTTAATAATTAATCTTTACACTATGATTTGCCATCAACCGCAGTTGTTTATTATAAACACTTTCTACACTCATAGGCCTGCCCCACAGCGTCACACAAACACACAGACGAATACACAAACACCCAGATCCAGAACAGAAATCTAAATTCATCATTCTGATATCTAGGCCGGGGATCGAACCCGGAACCAATTGCGTGTCAGACCGGTATCGCAAGTCATCAACTTTTAGCAATAACTTTTTATTTTAATTATATTGTAAGTAAAATAAAAAGTTATACTTATCCAAGTACTCATAATTTAGAAACAACAGATAAAAGCAAGATATGTGAATCTAACAAAAGAAATCTTCAAGAAAGTGGTGAAAACAGGGAGCCTTTGTTTGCAGTTACACGTTACAACAATGGCGACATGCAGTGTAAGTACTATTTTTTCAGAGGTCTCAAAATATACTTCTAAATCAACTACCATTGTTTTTCTACTTTCTTTTGTTCTAAAAGTTTAAAAATTATAAGACGTAGTGGCTAACTCGGTGGGAAGACGTTTGAAAATACGTCTCAGTTAAAATATAACTAACTCTATATTTTACAGTGACAATGAGCCTGTCTCGTTGCAGTCGCATTGGGACCCGCGTTTGTGTAGCATCCATGACAATACAATTATTTTATGTTATGGAAGTAGCAAACTAGCATGCAGCCCAGGTGATGGTAAGTGGCCACTGCCGCCCATGGACATTTGTAATCAACCCCAGATAAGACCACAGTCCTACTTGAGGTCGGCCACAGATGCGTTGTTACCCTTAAGGACTAAGTTGGAACGCCTCGAATAAGTATGTCTCCCATACCACACCCTTAAACAAGAATACAGCAGTACTTAACAGTGTTGTTATAGGGCAGAAATAGGTGTGGCGGTGATGCCGCAAGAGTCGAACCACAAATAAATCAACCTTCAAGCTATACATAATTTAAAGCCAATAAGTATGCAAGTGGTGCGCATGCGAAACAGCAATCAGTTCCAATAAATCGGAATTGGGACGTTTCTTGATCTTAGTTGCGACACTAGCGCCAATCGAGTGCAATATTGTGTGGACATTAGGTGAACTATTTTGAATTTACGATACAAAGTCACTTAAACTTGTCATTTGTACGTTTACTTTGATGTTAAGTTTATTTATTTATGACTTTTGACCGGGATGGTCAAATATCTTATTAGATAATAAGATTACGATAAAAGTTTTGATATAATACCCTTTCTCGAACCGCGACCACTATTCCAGTTTGCGACTGATTATATAACGAGGTTACGTAAAATACCTTCAGCCAATTCGAATATAAGAATTTTAGTGTGAAGATTGCCATTTTATTAAATTTTAAATAAGTGCAACACTTTCACAAAATCTAAATCAAGCTCGTATTTTTAAAATCAAGATGCATACTGTACGTTGTCTATTAAAATAAATTATTATGACATAAAAGACGCCATTAAAACTACCATATTGTTTGTATTTCGCAAAGAGAAAAGCGAGAAAATGTCCATAGAGTTGTGTAAATCTTTTTTATTTATTTTATAGTAAAAATGTTTTCAGCCTAGTTACCTACTGCCATTTCGTTAGAAACATTTTGTAAAAATGCAAGTATGAAAATAGTCAGGGCATTTTCTCATATAACATTGAAATCTATTTTCTCCAAGTGTATTCATGAAAATACTGTAGATTTTATTGAATGAATAATACAGTTTAAAGTATACCTATATACTTTGATTATATAGGTACTTTATAGATACAACATCACGCTGTCAGTGTCAAGCGAAAAACGTCCAAGAAATATAAATATGTTCCACTCACGCACACTAGCTTAAAGTCGGCGTCGTATGATTAGTCGAATGCTCCTATTACGCCATCTTGATTGAACAATAAAGCTGCCTGTATAACATTAGCGATCTAGAGGCTAACAGTTAGTAACTATTTTTGGACGCTTTTTTAAGTGACGCTAGATCTATGTAGATCTATAGAGTATATAATATTATACTTTATGCAGTCAGCTACATTTAGATATTTAAAATTGACTAGATACCTATAATGCATTTAATATTGTTAATGTAATAAGAGTATTATTGTATGACAGACAATGATGGTAGTTTGCGTGAATATAGTCAAATAAAATATAAGAATCGCGATTACAAATTATTGTTATTATTAGGATAAACAATTATAAATGTCTGATGACATTAAGTTAATTATTAGGTTTTATATTCTTTGTCAATGATACATTATCATTACAAAACCTAGCAATATTAAAATACATATAGTGATTTAAAACAAATACATTTATAATCAGAACGCCTGTTTATAAAAATTAATGAGAGAATCCGTAATAATTTCGATTACACCGCTCCGTTTACTGCAGTGTTGTGAATTATTTAACGGGGCAATGCGTGCGCGCCATTTTTATAGCTTCTTTGTTTTTAAATTACCCTCTGAATTAGTACTAAGGTTTAGGTCTTACCATATTTACATGAAACAACATTGGTACCATTTTATGATTTTATGTAGATGAGTCTGTAAATAAAGTATCTAACATCCTTTCAATAAACTTATGTTTCAAAAGAGAGACAGATTAGATGATTAATTTTATTTTTTGTTTATTTTTAATATAGTTTGTGTGCCCAGATAAGTATTTTTTTTATTTAAAATGAAGAAGAAAGAAATACGTAAACGAAATTACCACGATAGCAGCAAATTTTGAATTTCATGCCAGTGGACTTCTTTTAAAGTTGTATATTTGAAAAAATATATTTTTTTAATTGCCAGCTCTTTAGTAGGTATAAATTTTGTATTTCATTAAAATTTAAGATGCGAATGCTTTGTATCATTCGTACTTCCGCGATGCGGGTAGCACGAGGGTTGCGCGCGCAGACACTTTCTAGTGATGTGCCTTTGTTTTGTTTTTAATTACCCCCAGGCACGTAAAATTGTCATAACACGAACCCACGCAATTTAACGGAATGTTTGAATAAACCAAATATTTGTAATTAACGCTATGATTTTTATTCGTGACATGCAGAATAGTAATATTATTTTAAACGTTTTATTGAGTTTTATTCCTACATTCTTTGTTTAAAAAATATAATCGCAATACCTGTGTCTGACTAAATTGTTTGTTATTTATATTTTTTAAGAAATGTTCAGTTCAACACTAATTTAGAACGGAGTTTTCAGGAATATAACATTTTAGTTTTTATGTTATTTTGGTAATTACTGAGCTAACTTCTAAAAACTCCCATAAATAATCCAGATAGAGTTCGTGATAAATGAGTTACGTGCAATCGCTTTTAAGAAACAGTAAACCATATTACAACTAAAGTTAACAACCTCTCGGTCCACTTCTGAGCTTGCATTGAGAACATTAAACTTAAATGTGTAACACTCCCATTAATCCAAGTAGCACAATCGCGGGCTATTACCGACTTTGGTTAACAGGTAGTTCTGTAATGGGGTGATAATCGGTTAGCGAAAGTGAAAATTAGGTACGCGAGCTTTATCGATAAGGGGGCAACTGAGTTGCGGCACGGTAGCGCGTCAGACGCCGCATGGCCGAGCGGGGTAAACACCGCGTCGCGCCTATCCCGGCGCCGACAAAGAAACAGTACGCGTACGTACCGTGCCCCCGGTCCGAGGAGGTCGGCACGGAGTTCGCGCTCCAGCTCCTGAGGAGCCACCGACCTGACGAGCCACCCACGCCCGATAAGTCACCATCAGGTTAGTGAGAACTTACCATAACTTTTGTAGTTGGCGCGAAAAGTTTCACGTTAAAATGTAAATGGAAATGAAAATGTTTTTAAGTGCTTATCAATAGACTTTTCTTTCTTTCATGGTTGACTGATTTTACCGACTAGTATACTATTTTAAATATTTTGTTATATAAACATTAAATCAAGTTATAAAATACCATAGAAAATAAACCAATGGAAATACCATTGATTTATTGTGGTGCTACGAATTTACTTATCTTACTATTAGACTTAATACATATAGTTTAATTATTCATACTATAGCAGGAAGATGTAAGGGAAATAATAATGAGAAGCCGTCGAAAGTTTTATAATATGAGCATTAAATAGACAAGTTTTATAGACACGATAGCGTAAAAGATCCAGCAATATTCTACAAGATTTACCTCAATACTCCGATTTTATAGTTGTGCTTACATTACTGTAGACAAAATATTCTAAAACGCGTCGGCCGTGGAAATGTGAAAATGATTTTAACGTCGCTGGAATTTTTAGGAGCAAACACGAGCGACATGTTTTCGTTGTAAACGATATCTAGCAACTATTTGATATTTACTTGTTTTTGCTAACTAGATTATGTCACTGTTTTCGATACTTGTACGATATTTTTAAAAACAAAGTGGTTTTTAATTGTCAATTGGACACTTTGACATTCGATTTATGATTCAGATAAAGCGATAAATAATCGTACAAAAATTGTATAAATTTATCGATGCGGCTTATACCTTATGCTTTATTACGTAAGTATAAACTTTTTAGGAATTATTGCAAAGTGTAAGGTTTTTCTTTGTAATACAATTATGATTAGAAATGTTTCGGAAATAATGTAGGTACTATACGAGTATGTTATTGATCTATCAGGTTGAGGGTAAAATAAATTGATACATATTCATTATCACCATAAGGGAAGTCCCCATCCCCAGTGCTGATGCATTCTAAGACGGATTTGAAATAACTAGGAATATGAAGTTAACAATTTTTGACCATTTTTCTATTACCCCTTCTTTTTTTTGTGAAACTGTTTGAAGAGTTGTAAGCTATGACTATTAATTTGTTTTCTTGTAACTTATTTATTTGGGTTTTCAACGTGTTTCTAATCAGTATTTTATGATTTAGAAGTAGCAAACAAACATGCTGTCCACCTTAGGTAAGTGGCCAATGCCGCCCACAGACATCCGTAATCAATGACAGATTAGGGTCCTACCTGAGGTTGACCACTGATGCGTTGCTACCCTTGAGAACTAATTTGGAATGCCTCGGATAAATATATCCCTCTTAATCCCCATTGAGACCAGTACATCGCATATAATAAAACTTCTATTATTAGGCAGAATCAGGTGTGACAGTGGTGCCGCCAGAATTGAACCATCATAGGTTCTACATTCAACTATTCTACTAATATGAAATTTACAACGTTATGTTGGCATTAATTATTTAATATCAAGTGGGCTGCATGGTCGTCTACTGCTTCCATAAATTTAATTTTAATTACTTAGTAGTTATTTTTGTACGAACAATATTTGTTTTAATATTTCTGATATTCACCAATTACACAATTATCTCATATTCATGATGGCTTCTCATATTTTTATTCGATGATACTCAAAGTCGCCGTTTTCATTAAATAAATGACAGTTACAACTCCAATTGTCAGAGTGTATCGAGAAATTTTTGACATATTAATTAATACTGTGTAATTTATTGAATCACTTGTACAACATGAAAGGCAATGTCATATACTTTTATGTGACGTAATTAGCAAATATTTAATTGCCCAGGGGCATTAGTATGCAATGAACTTCATAAAGATTTAAAACGACGCTCAGACAGGTTTACAAATAATCGGTCCAATAATCCAATTAAACTTTAAAACATCTTTATCCACTAGTTTTACATGCTTCTATTACCATTGATTTTTCAATTAGCAATCTGATGACAATTCACAATTCAAAGCAATAGTCTCTATTCCAAAAAGTAATAACAGAAGTACTTAATATGTGACGTAAATGATCAATAACCTGTGAATTATATAAGTTGTACATGAATCACGGTGATATAATGCACATGTAAATGAAATAAATATGCAAGTCCAGTGTACAATGAATACAACGAATATAATGCTCTACCATATATCAAGCACAAGCGATATGTTATGGTCGAATTGGATTGAATTATTTGTTTATTTCGCGGACAACGGCAGATTTATCGTCGCGTAAATGAAAAAATCCGTCGAATATCGCAATATCTGTTATGTCGCGATCTTCAACGTGTCATATATTCTAAGAGCATGCAATACACCTTTATTACTCATATCTAAAAGATACGTTTGAAATAAAATACGGAAGTAATATTACGTTTATTGCATTGCATTTTGTTACGAATAGGCCGTTGTATAAATAATTTGATGGAATGATCAAAATTGACGACTTTAATCAAGAGTTACGACTGAGGTTTGAGACCAATGAACGTTATGAACATCCATCAGTCTTTTGAGGTCCAGTGCTGGACATAGGGCTTCCTTAATTGTAGTTTTTGACCGTCAAAAGCAGTTGCCCATACCTTTACACTTGTTTAATAATCATCTCATACAGTCACACAGTTTTATCGATCACGGAATTGCTTGTTCTATTGTAGTTACCCTATTTAGCCTGTTGCCCATGTCTTGTCAGGCGCCGTCCATATCCTGGAGTTTGTTCATTAATCGTCTCATACATTCACGCATATTATCGGTCAAGTAATCACATATTCTATAGTATTTACGCCGTTTAACCGAATTCATTTACATAGAGTTTGTTTGATAACCTGCTTAAAATTTCTGTGACATTGGTGTTTTTTTACATGAAATTCTTATTTCTCATATTAATAAAAAGATCATTAAAACATTAGTATCTTCATTGGTGCATGAAAATAATAAAAATAAAAAATTCATATCGAACAGTTACGTACTAAGTGTTGCATTTCACGGTTCATTAGAGAGATGTCTTCATTAATTAATTAACAGACTTGTTCATTTGGAAAGCTACTTTTGATGTTCAGAACGCTAAATGGCTATTACCTGCACCACGTGAAAGCTGCTGGTTTGCGTATATAAGTATATGATCCATAGATCATACTACACTACTACACGCCATTATACACACACACTCATAGTGTGTGTGTGTATAATGGCGAAAATTTTCCTATTGCAAGCAGTCTGTTTATCAGAAGAGATAAATTTGTTTGGTTAGTAATTAAAATATGAAAAGAATTTACATAATCTTGAATGTAGTCGAGTTATATCATTAGCATCTTATAAACTAATTCGATTATACTAAAATATGAAACGAAATAGTCTTAACATTCGTTCAATTAACTTACAAGAAAAGTTTTCCCGATAATAATATTATAATCATTAGCATGTACCGTATTTCGAGGTCTCATACAAAATTAATGTATAAATACATGTAATTTGTTGAAGTTCTAAATATGTAGAACCAATTTTCGGAGACATTGAAAGTCGGGTATGTATTCTGATTTTGTTGTGCGATAAAAGTATCGAATATATCTATCAGCCTTTTAAAGTCCAAAGCTGAAAGGAAGAAGGAAACAGGTTTTTATGGAAGTAGCAAACGAGCATGCATCCCACGTGATGGTAAGTGGCCACTGCCGCCCATGAACATCTGTAATCAATCCCAGGTAAGACCACAGTTCTACCCGACGTTTATGTTTTAAGTTATATTCTTTAAAGGAAGTAGTGACATTTGAGATTCAAAGTAGCGAATGCTGTTCAGATATGAAATGCAATTTTGTAAATTGGTGAAATTATATTATGAATTAAAAATCAAACATTCCCAAGGGTCCCCATCCAAGCAGATAACTAGCTAATGGATTGGCAAATGCATTCCAGTTATAACCGTAATAGTACCGAAATCATACAATACCAATTAATATCAACTAGTGATTCTGAAACAGTAAATAGCTGTAGTTCGTGCTCTGAAGTAGAAATAATAACGTTGAATTATTTCTCATAAACATGACGTTATGATAATTGGATTCATGGGTTTCGAAATCATTTATATAGTATAGGTCAATTATAAGTCAATTTATAGATTTATGAGAGCTCTATATAGGGGCTCCAACGTTGTCATTAGCAAGTAGCCCAAACTTATAGCCCCATTTTAGGCTTTTGCTAGTGTCGTGGTTGCCATGGAAATTATACACAAAGATGAATGAATACATGAACCACCAGACCCGAAACAGAAAATTTATCATTTAAGCATCTGACAAGCCGGGGATCGAACCTGGTACCCAATTCGTGTTACAATGCTATGGTCACCGTCACGCGGGCTGTCAATGAACACTAATTTTTACCACTTTATATAAAATAACACATTCATATATAATATGCTTAAACATTTGTCATAAAACACAATATTATCAAAAATAAATCGCAATTATTGACTGTCCCAATTTAGTTTTATAGTTAACTTATGTTACTTATGTATCAATGGTTAGTATTCAATAAGTATACAATTTTAATTTTTATGTTGAAAGTTTAAGGATAAAAATTATCTAGTTATACAAATCAAATCCTGTACGTATTATTGCCTGATAGTGCAGTAAAATTATTATGTAAATACTTTTTATTAGAACATACAACATTATTTTTATTTACAAACAACATGATTACGAATACTTCTTACCAAGAAAAAAGTTGTATACAATAATGACCAAACATACAATAGATTGGACATCCTTTGGTCTCTTATAATTAAATAACCGTAGTTGTTTAAAAATTCCAAAATAGTATTACTACAATGTTCAGGAAGCGTGTATATCTTATTGCATTATCTCTCAGGACAGTTATGTAAATGAGCCGTAGCTTTATGCGTATGCTGCATTTTAAAATTATAACAGTACTGGATTCCCAATGCAATTATTTTAAATTAATTTAGATTAGTTGAAACCGCGGGTCAGATTTTACATTAAATCGATTTCGATGTCTGTAGTTAAAGCTTAAGCTTCCAAATATATTTAAATGTTGACGGCTTTGTAGTAATTCTGATATAATGTCATCAATCTCACGGCCATTATTATCGTGCGATAGGTGTTTTATAATGTCCTAAAATATCAGTAGTAAAATAATCTTGATTATTGCTAGGACTTCATATGTGAAACGAGTTGTTATAAGCAGGTGGAGAATATTTGAAGTCTTCATAAATAATATGGACGGTACCAAATAACTTTTTAACGCATATAAAAAAAATATATACGGCCTTTCTCAATTTCTCATAGGTATATCAAAAGCTATCACATGTCATCATGACAGCGCATGAGACATTTCGAAGAAAATTCAAAAACCTTAAATGGCAATTCAAATTATAATGTCTAAAATTACCTTACTTGCGAGTCACTATACTAATAAATTGTCCCATCTTTGAAAAAAAGTTGATCAAAGCAAGTCCTTATCATATTTACATTGGGTAATATTCCAAGTCTTCGATCTGTCTAGCGGATATTGGGGCGTTATTAGACTCTTATTGATGTCGGGTTATTTGTCGAGCCGCCTTAAGACTGCATCTATCAAAGGCTGCCTTTCATAAAGCCAGTTTTTTCAGCGAATACCAGTATTATTCAGGAAATGATCGATGTGTCCATAACGTGTTGAAACTCATTGAAATGCTAACTTCGGCATCTTTTTACAAGATTTCATTGATGTGAAGTGAAGAAGAATATAATTTAATATGAACATGTAGTTATGTCATAACCATTATTGTATGACATACATGCTACATATATGTAGGTCTTTATCACCTCCCTGGTGTGTCTATACTTTATAATTTTTTTTTTTAAACTATCTGCAATTTTAATACAAATATATAAAAAGCAGGCGCCGCCGCGGACGTAGATGTCAGTTAGTAAGTATTAGGGGCATTAGAGTCAGCTATGCACTTTATTATTAGCCTTTTTTATTACTTCTTTAACGCGGGTGAAACCGCGGGGATCAGCTAGTACATAATAAACTTAAGTTGAATTTAATTATAAGAAAGTACTTCTGATGATTAAACAAAATACAATAGAACCATAATACATGAATTCACAAGGTGTTTACAAAAGAGAGTCCTTATTCATTTACGAAGGTACTCGTACATATCTTTATATATCGAATAATTGTTAGCCAGCAAAATGTTTGAATCCTAATCCTTTTCTCCGCTGTATACAGTAAGGTTATGCAACACAGTGCCACACAACAATCTCTTAAGTAAACTACACAGAAACGCACTACACTATTGTACTGTGCACTTCAGTTTATTCTCTCAAAACCCTGTCAAATGCCACATGACGCTTTATAGCCGATTTGCCGTGCACATGTTTTCCTGCCACGGCTATCAGAGGAAATTGTAATACATTGATTCTTGATGCTTTCTTCTATATAATAATACGCAACCGCTCGCAATGTCATCAGGTTGAAAGTTTTGAAAGTATATGACTTCGTTTCAATAAAAATACAAGATAAATTTTTATTCAGTGGCTTCTTCATACACTACACATACTAATTATACATATTATAGACTGATTACAAATGTCTGAAATCAGGTTTTAATTACGTTCAGGTGAACTGAAAGTCGTTTCTTAAGCATTAAAATTTTATAAATTTAATTAATTTTAAAAATGATGTTTGCAATCCTTTATAAAATTACCCAACGTTATATTTATTTGGGCACGCGCAGACGAATAGAATAAATTAGCCTTTTGTCATTATACGTTTAATTTAATTACAAATCAGACTAATCTATTTGTGTATATTTTGCTACTTGAACAAAAGCAATTTTGTAGTAAAATTTCACGTTAGCCACAGGCTTCAGTTTAATTTGAATCCTTTGTAGGAAACAATATAATAATACGAGGATTGTATTAATTTGCACTGAACGAATGTTTCAGACGCTATTTGTTCAGCAATTTCGCTACTATTGTGATTTCGTATTAAATTTGTTAGTAGATCTCTGTGTAGAGCTTTTGTAGGTTTTATGAGGGTAGATGTTGTTGCTAATAAACATTGTTTAATTAATTACGGTTGTGTAATCTTACCTTCATAGCAAAATCCTCTGGCGATCTAACTAGGGATTGGAGTTAGGTTCGATCCGCGACGAAACACATGTTTAAAAATGAATCTAGATAGCTATTACACGTGTACACGAAAAAACATACATGATTGGATGTTAAATCGTAGTTTGATTTGTAGTTTTGAGCAAGTCATTGTTAATTATTTTAGCAAGAGTGGTTTACACTTGATTTATTAATAACCTTATTTGAATGGCATTACAAATATTTTTTTTAGTTATTATTACGGATGGAAATTTAAATCCTTTTTTAAAGTTAATCCCAAATTTTATTTAATAATCATTAAGTACTAAACTGAAAATTTTAAATTGTGCCAACCTTCTAATGAATTAATTAAACATTCATTGATTTAATTTAATTAAACTAGAACGTCACTTACAAAATCAATTAACAAATGAGCCTAAGATGAAATACGCACATAAACTATTCCCAAGCAATAAACTGAGCGATAATTACTACAATCCGGGATTGGGCGCTCATTACGTCGATCCGAGGATTTGCAGCTTATCTTGAATATTCAATATTGGACTTATCTCTACAGGGCTCTAATTAATAAATTTTGATATCGAGTAGACAATGAGTTTTTAAATTTTGTTGAAGTTTTTAGAAAATAATGTCAACTATTACTTCATTATCATTATGAAATTTCGAGACAAAAAGAAAAATACATATAGATAAAAATATGATAAGAAACCTACATATGTTATGTGATCCTTCAACTAACCGTATCCAAAAAATCATGTCAAAGAGTCGACCCTATAAAAAAACACATCTAATCCACAGAAACCATACGTTTTTGGGAAATAAAAACATATGTGTTATATGTTATTTCAGACTATAATCTATCTGTGTGCTACATTTCATGTGACGTGTACAGCGATTCTGAAGTTATAGAG
>DWNY01000579.1:0-15615 GCA_018250635.1 Telegonus apastus | reverse complement strand
ATACGATTAGGGTTTAATAAAACGTTATAACTGAATACTTAATTGTATAATAATTATTTAAGTTATATTAAAACTTGAGATCCGATATATTGTCTGTTTGTTTTAAAATCGTTAAATATAAAATATAATGCTATTTAAGTATATAAAAACAAAATTCAAGCGGGTCGATAAGATTCTAAATAAAAGCATATGATCAATTGTTAGATGATGCAGACGAAATTATAGGTCACACGGCTGGCAACCAGCGTAGCGTCTCTCGTACGCATCATCGCTCGACCCTCTTCCAATTGGGTGAAATTATGATCCAAATTGATGTTCTTCCGCCTATTAACGTTACTCTGACCTAACACAATATAATCTGTACGAATAAATCAAATTGAAGTGTCCGTCTGTTTATCTGAAATTCATTTTTTAAGTTATTTGTCCCTGACGGATATGTTAAATTTGTCGAAATTTCTATATTACATGCTTTTCTTTTTATTGGCTGACTTCCAGTAGGTATTAATTTGTGTCATTACGACTGACTATGTATTAAAATTGCTGAACCTAACTTGGACATAATTTTCGTATTATGGTAGAGGAATTTATAAGGCATAAAATAGGCTTCCTTTCATCCAAAAACATATCTAGCTCTACTTGAATTGAAGTCGTTCCAGCATACAAAAATGGAACCGTAGTCCGAGCAACTAATAAATCTCAAACAATGTATAAGGCTTGCGCTAGTGTACATCATTATGTACAGTTATTACCCACGGAACTCCGAAGAATAAAGAAGCGTTTTTGGAATAATGTATGTTTTTGTTGCGTTTTTTGTTCTTAGGTGGAATTAGCGGTATTGTAACAGCCGAGAGCTGAGTGTGAAATAGTTTTTAAACAAAATAACCGAAAATAAGGTCAAGATGATTAAGGTCATGAATAAGGTCAAGGTGCCTGTCAGATTGCACAAAAAATCCGACCCTTTTTTACTACAGAAATCTTCGTTAATTTGACATCTACAGCACGCTACGGCCACACGTATGGCCTTATAATAACATCGTATCTTGTATCACTGCTATAATCGATTGTATTGTTGCAAATTCGTCATTAGTGAGTTACAACGCATCTACTATAGGTCGACTATAGGTAACCTATGTATAATTGCTTTAAAATCTTCACGGACAGGTGTGTCACCTAACATTAATCAGCTTTAGCATTAAGTACCTACATCTATAAAAACCGTAAGTTGTGCTTACGGTTTTTTCATTACAGATAATACACAAGTATTATAAAAGAGTTTACATTATTTTTTATCTGTGCTCTTTTTATTATTTAGCTCTCCCTCTACACCGTCGACACACTAAGCGGAGATCAGCGATGACGTCACCACCAGCGCAGTTAGCCGCAGCGTCCAGCCTGCAAGCTGCTCCCACGTTCACTTTCTATCAAGCGATCTTTGACTACGTAATTGCAACCTGTTATACCAAATTCATATGAGAAAACCACTGCTAAACTTATTATACAGCTTCATTATTACTAACCGGCTGTTATGAGACGGGTTATCTAGATTCACGTCCGTTGACAGCACTCTTAATCAAAATTGTAGGTAACAGTTGCAATAACACATTCTGCTCCTCAACTAGTTCATCGTATCTATAAATAATGGTGCAATATTTTTGCGTGATTTAAATTTTCATGTATTGCTTTGGTTTAAGTTTGCCGAAAAAGTTGTTTATTTAATCTCAAATGCACATCTAATACACGCCTAAATAATAAATGTAGTTATGTGTGGGTCTGGCCGTTTGTAGTACCGTACTGTACCCTACAACACACAGTAACACTCAATTGTGTTAATATCTACTACCTACTGTAAAATCTTATTGTTCATTGAATTTCGTGCTTGGTCACGAATTGATGAAAAACGATGATTTCCGGGTTGTCAGTCAGATTTTAATGAAATATGACTTACATAGATAATGATGAACATATGACGTTCGTAAATCGGAGAAATACCCCTTTTTATATATCTTTTTATTAGGATTGTTCCAAAGAGTTCTAAAAATATATATTTTTTTTTTTTATAAAGGTTACATATTTATTTAGTATGTAGGTCGCTAAAAAGTATTTATTTGCACTGCGCCAAAAACCAAGCAGTATAATGAAATAATTAATCATTATCCTAATTGTATAAACCACTGTAATATGAGCTCAACTCACGGTATATTAATTACATTATAACTTCGTCTTTCATATGTTTTAGTATTATTTATACATGGCCAACTGGTAACAACACGAGTGAACATTTCAATACAATTGGCAACATGTAGCAGAACCATATCGACGGTTTTTGTTAGTCGTGTGTGAGAATCGAGATTTCACCGGGAAACAGCGGTAGAGCGATACCTTTCGCTCCGTTCGAAGCTAGATAGAAAACAGTTAAAAAACCGCTCTACTTCCCAATGACCTTTGTTACAATTCTATACTGCTAGAAAATAACACCGTAAGTAATGTTGGCCTGATAACACGCAGTTTCGTTGTTAAAATTATCATAGATTTATATTCTTTAACTAGTTTTTAACCGGGACTTCGCTCGCGCTTATGTGTAGTAAGTACCTTCGCATTTATAACAGTAAGAATATATTACTTAGGATTCTATTCTTCAGGTTCAATTCAAATGCAATTTATTCATCAAGAGGCGACAGATATAATAGACGGTACATTTTTGGTAGGTATAAAAAGTATTTTTTGTATCCCTCGAGAGTAGTATCTTTATTTCGGGATGAAAGATTCTTTTCTGAACACCTGGCAATGTGTGTGAAAATTTTCATAATAATTGAAGTCATAAATAATTGAAGTGAAGGCGTTACAAACAAACAAACTGAAATTCTCTTTTATAATAATTAGGATAGTTTGATAGACTAATGAAAAGATGCACACTTGTCATGAGTTGGCACATAACAGAATCAATGTGGTTATACCTGGGAGATGCTACCGCCACCCCTGTTGCAAACACGAAACAGCTCTAGCGTTGAAAGTGTTTGGATCAGGGTTGATTTGCCATATGTACATGTAAGTCCATAACAGATGTCCATGGGTGGCAGTGACCACTTACTTTACAATAAACTGCATCCTCGTTAACAACGATTATAATGGTAACATATTAAAACTGATCACGAGTTATACCTACTTGAAATATGTCGTCTCTTAAACACACTATTATAAGTTATATGTATAAATAAACGGTGGCACCAATTGATTCAAAAACAGTTCTACCACATGAAATATTGAAACGAACATCGGTATGCATTTTATGGTAATTATCCTGTTCAATCCATGATCGTTAACATGGTAATTATGCACATTTAACTATTATTCTCTTTTTGTTGGAAATTTATGCCCACTATATAAAGTTTGAAGGGCAGATTCGTATCACTATTGACCTCTAGGTTAACCATCACAATGAATAATACACATTTGGTACATACCAAATGCCTAACGAAACGAATGTTGTAATATGGGTAAGGCACTTACCTACCTAAAATTTTTGTTAAATGTATTGTATATTTTTAGCGTCTAACAATTAAAAAAAATATTATCTTAGACTCAATATTGAACGTAGATTCCTCATAAATATTATACTGTAAGAAAGTATTAGGTATAGGTATAACTAATCATACTCGGTTTATTAGTTCTGCTTCTTGCTAAAAACCGCAATAGTGGCAGAGTAGCGTGACAATGTGCTACTTGCTATGTTCTAAGATATTTCTATAGAAGTTCTAACTTTAAAGTTAATTTCAGTAAGGTCTTATAGATATAATCCATTTCTTTTTATTGTAGCTATTATTTGCTGCTACGGTACAATAAATGCAATGTAGTTTTTGCTCATTAAAGAATAGACAAGTAAAAGTTAAACAAAACTTACTTTGAGCAGTAAATTTATTACTGAGCAGTTGGAAGAATCATCGAGTTAATATTATTACTTCCTCTTTATAAAAAGTGCAGGTTCCGGGCCAACATCAGGTCTCACCGTATCATAAATAAATACATTCTCAATGAGATTACGATATTCCTACACTATAAGGTATAAAATATGATAAGCGATACATAAGTATATAAAACTAAGAGTTGCTTGAGAACCTTTGGAAGTAAAAGATATCCATGGGGCCTCCAATGTGTGAGGGCCCTGGATCTATATTTTTATTGCCATTTTTTTACAAACCTTCCTTGCCATTTAATACTCAGATATCCCTGCGATCTTATTAACACAATGGTATATAACAAGGTTACATTCTAATGGCTTTTAACGTATGACTTGTTATAACTAGGAATAAGTTTAATTAAGATATTTCTGCCAAGAGGATGTCAGAAAAGAAGATTTCCTGGGACCAAATGACGCAATAAAATTACATATTTAAAAAACGGCGACAATTTGCAAATATGCATCAAGAGACAATATCAATAAAGATAAGTATTACATAAAATTTCCTTTTCAGTGATTGCTTGATTTTGTTTGTTATTTTCTATTATTATTTTATGTACTTTATTCTTAATAACAAGTGGAACCCACACTGTACCAAAATATTATGAGCAAAATATATTCTCATCAAATCTCTTAGCGAGTTTATTAAAGGAAATATTGGAATGAGGGTACGCCACCCTCCTTGAGGACACGTGCGTCCCTCTCCATGTTTTATGAATGAGCTGGCCAATTTTGGAAACATTCTCTTCATTACTTTATAAACGGAAGTTAGACAGCTACGTTTATAACACTCAAGGTGTAGAACTCGTCGTGATTCGCCTCTCTTGGCACAACCGTCTCACCTATTTCTGCCTAATAATAAAGATGGTAAACGCTGCTGTATTTTGGTTTGAAATGTACGAATATGAGGAGTTTCGACTATTAGTCCTACATGGATAGCAATGCATGGCAGATCTAAAGAATGTACAGATACTATAAGTCTGTAATCATTATCTAAAGTTACTTATAAATATCCTTGGGCGACAGTTACGAACAGATGGACAGTATGTTTTTTAGCTATTTCTATGGTATAAAACACTGAATTGATTTATAAAAAGTGTCATGTAACGTTACATGAATAATATTATAGACAACCATGAATACCTACATGCAGTCGCCGCATTGCTAATCAATCCGGTACCTTATCTAATGTGAATATATGACTCAACACAATTGTGTCGAAGGAACAATAGATTATCTTATGTAAAGTTTCATTTTGACGCGCCGTGGAGCGACATTCGCAATTAATATACGTTCTCTCGATGTAACGAGTGATATTTTAGATGAAAACTAGACGGTTGCCATTATTTAAGACTGGAGTTTACGTTGGCTATATATCAGAAGGATCTTATTGTTTATCAACTCTTCAAAGTCTACTGATACCTTCCCTCGAAGGGGATTTTTCGCAGTTATTACAAAGCTTGGCTCAGACTTTTGATAATCATTAATGAAATAATACACAAGAAGACACTACTGCTTCTGGATGATTTCAAAACATGTGGCAAATGCTTAGGTATAGCAGATTTAGTCATAAAAATCCTCCAATTGCTCCTTGGACGTCAAGTACTTCACTGTTCTAGAGGGTACCGATTTCGATGCCCGGCCAGGCAAACATCTTAACGAGTTAGTTAAATTTCTATTACGAGTATACTACGAGTGTTTGTGTAGGTAGGAACTCATCTTCCGGTGTAAAATATATTTCAAGGATAAATGAGAATATCATGATGAAATCAAAATTATTGCGAGTTTTTCACACCGTCCTTAATTTTTTGTCCCGTGTCTTTCAAAGATTTAGATAAGTGCAACGAGCGTGATGCATAGGCGCAGAGTGGGACTCCGTGCCCACAAGTGGGATGGTACCTATGTTCTGACTAGAATGGGTATAGATCACGCTCGATTACGCTAATCACTTAATATAAGATGAATTGCACGCTCGTTTAATTATACCGTAACATAAAAGATAAACAAATCAAGATCTTTATGAAATGCATTTGAATACTTTATCAATGTAATTACACCTACATTGACGTCGAGATTTCTGATATCACAAACGAGATGACAAGACCATTGCGTGGGTGACGTGTTTCAAATCAGTAACTGTAGTTTCGAAGGTAGTAAAACCCTTCGTAACTTAACTCCGGAAGTACCACCAGGATACCTCCTTCTGATTACTAACAACAGTGTTAAGTACTGCTGTGTCTTGATTCTGAGGATTTGGTAAGGAAGAGATTCCCTTACCACACCTTACATGTGTTAATATGATGCGTTCGAACTTAGCCTCGAAAGTAGTAATGCATCTGTGATGAAAAATTCTCTCTCTTTGATCGACTTCAGGACTCTGATGTTACCCGGAGTTGATAACGGTTGCCACATAACATAAGGTAATCTGCTTGCTCATTTGGCACTACTATAACATAAAAAAGTTATGTAGTGTTAGTATTTTTCAATGTAATTGTTAATTTCACTTTCTGTCATGTCTTACGTAGCGTAGTTCGGTATCGTACAGTAACATCGCATGTCGCAAACTCGCGCACGCAAAACACTTATAATAATCAGACGCGAACAAAACAGCTTTCGTGATATTCGATTCGATATAGTTTCACTTGTATTGATGAGGCGTACCAGTTGAAATGTACCAACCTATAATAATAGTATCTTTCGTATTTTTACAATTATGCTTTTTATTTGGCACGTAGGCAGATCATTATCAACGCAAATACAACGAATGTTGTACGGACGTAATACGATTTATCGACTCGACTAGAATTTTCTGTGTAGATACACTATTCCGTTTTTTAAATCTAAGTAAGTACAATTGGGTCTGTCTGACCGAAGATTGAACCTGGAACCCTCTTCCACTACTGCCTCTGCTGATGATACCGATGCGTTGATTATATCGTGTGACACGAATCAGTAATTTAAGTTAAATGAAATGCGTTACTGTTGTAATGTTATTTTACAAGTAAGAAGTAGATACAGCTACCGACACGGAGAATAGATAAAATCAATAGGTACCGAATCTTATATTTTGTTTACGGGTAAGTAGTTACTACCTTAATAAGATGATGTATAATAATTTGTAATTTAGTTTTCCTGTATCCTTTAACTATATCCTGTACTGAGAATACATTTTCCTGTATATCTGTCTGTACCTATTTTATTTTATATTTACCAATAATAGTGAACTACATCGACAGTAGGTAATGGTTACACTTGTTATAATTTATTGCAATAGATAGGAAAGTGCCGTCCTTGGACATTTATACCCAACTAACACGAATTTTCCTAAAGCCGTTTACAGATGAACACGAGAGGCTGTTCATCTCATACGAAAGTCCTCAAAAATAGGCCTAAATTTGACACTAGCATTAAGGACAGCGGCAACTTGTGTACGAATTAATTAAATATTGGGGTAATAAACCATATCAAACAAATAATTTATCTGTGCGCAAATAAGCGTTGTATTGCTAACCCTGTTTCGTGTGAAGAATATTGAGATAAGAGAAACAGACACACTTATTTACTTAGAGTATGTTATATCATAGTTACCGCTTAAAATAGAGTCAATACTATGAAGTTTGATAACGAATAAATACTATCATAGTATAAACATAAAACAAAGACCTTAAAACCACTAGGATTAAGGACACTCATGTTTATTAATTGGTCATTTCGTAATGGGAATTACAGAACTGGTACCCGTAATGAGGTACGTTGTTTCTATATACCTACATACTAAGCTAAATAGTGATTAAACTTTGTCTAATGTATTTAAGAAACTTTTCATCGATAGAGTAAAGTTAGTTCAAGCAATATTAGGGTTGGGTAACCCTACAATCAAAGTTGTAGAACTGGCAATATTAAAAAAATGTGAACATCGTAAAATGCATTGAAAACCCGCGTGGCGGAACGGTCACCATACCGGTCTGACACTATGGGTTCCGGTTTCGATCCCGGGACAGACAGATATCTGAATGTTGAATTAAGATTTCTGCTCTGGGTCTGGGTATTTGTGTTTTTATGTTTGTGTGTTACCTTAGCACCCACAACACAAGAGAAAATATTACTGTGGGGCTATGAGTATAGATAGTGCTTATTAAAATGATGAAAATGATGACCTATAAATTTGCCAATTTAACACTATACAATCATACGGTTATTTTATAATATTAAATATAAAACAATTACCTAACATTTTATAATTACAAAACGGTACCCTACAATTCCACATAATAAATAAATACAATGCAAAACTAGTAGGCTCTTACAAATATTTAAATCAACTAATGTTTATGGAGAACACCATACGTTACAATGTAAATAAGCGCATACCTATTCAATATTATCAACGAGTCAGAGTTAGTCTGTATGTTTACAGTGAAATAAAGTTAAAGTGTATGCAGTAATCGGGCGCGGTCAAAGAGCAGCGGTCCCCAGCGGAAACGGTTGTCAATCGATGTGATTGTGTCTATAAACAACATTTATGATACCTAAAGCTTCAGCATTACACGTTTTATTTATTCTCAGAAACTTTGTGGATAATTATTTGTGCCCTGTTTTGATTTGTGTATTTTTGATTCGAGCTTGTTTTGCTGTTGAAGATTTAATTAGTAATCCTAGCTGTATTAAATATTGGTCTTGATGTGTATGTGTAAGTTTAGTTACATAAAGTTAGAAAATATTTTACATCCCCTGTAGGTCAAAGGTCGTAGAACCCTTTGCGGTTCGACTCCAGCGACACCACCGCCACACCTATTTTTGCCTTATAACAGCAGTGTTAAGCGCTGCTGCGTTCTGGTCTGAAGGGTATGGTAAGGGAGACATACTTATTCCAAGCGTTCCAACATAGCCCTTAGGGGTAGCAATACGTCTGTGGCCAACCTCAGGTAGGACTGTAATATTATCTGGGGTTGATTACAGATGTCCATAGGCGGCAGTAGCCATTTACCATCAGGTGGGCTACATGCTCGTTAGCTACTTTCATTACCTAAAAAAAGGTTAATCTGGACACTATGTAAAATTATTTAAAGATTTTTTACCAGACACTATTATTGACGACAGACGTATTTCAGTAGCACATAAATAGTGTATAAGATTTTCGTTAATTTCAATCTTTGCCCGTGTATATTAGCTAAGGTAATGACAGCCCTACGGACACGTTATTGATGCGCCTATAGCTTGTCATTTGCATAAGAAAGTACTTACCTTTACCTCATTACCTGAAATGCACATAGGCATTCATTAAATACGCGTTAACGATGTCATTCATTGCACGACATCAAGGCAACGGGCACCGATAAATTAAATTATTTCAAATAATAACTAAGTAAAGATACAACTTATATGTTGAACGATTACATATTCATATGTACTTATTTATCTAAATATGGTCGATTAAACACGAGTTCAGTTTAATAGTGCTAAAGTATACTATGTTAAATATTAATTACAATTTTATGGCACAATTTTTATGTATTTTAGTGTCGAATTATCAACCTATTTCATGAGTGTAATATATGTACACTTCTTAACGACAAAATCCATTCCATTATTAGAAAACAGATAATAATAAAAACGTTAACCCTTAACATTGTATCAACTATAGTCGCTATTATAAAACTGTTCTCAGGAGTGACTCATTCTTCTCTGTGGCTTTACTATGATCACGTCTACCAGATTAACGCTTATTATCTTTCAAAATAAAGATTTTCTTGGCTGGAGCAGAAACGTCGTTCATTTCGAAGTTCCAGTCTATCTCTTCAAAATATATATTCATTAACCAGTTATAGTTTTATTTTACAAGATAATAAATACCTAACAATCTATGATAATATACTACATTTCTATAAAGATGTTTTCCTAGAATTTCTCGTGAAATATATTTTGATTAAGAATGACTTGGATAAATTAGTAAATTTGTTATTTACGGTATTATGTACCTATAGGTATTATGTACTTTTGACAACAAAATCTCGTTATTATATTTGTCCTCAAAAGCTTTGGCAAGGAATTTAAATGACTTAAGCACATCGGCACTCAATGAGTTCAGTGTTTGAATCGAAAAGGAATTTAATACCTAAACGGAAGCTGCCCAAATGAAACCTGTCCACCACGTGGTTGCATCTTGGTCCGGGCGAGAACGCACAATGCACGCCTCACATTTTGTTATTATGTCGACTGCGCGGAAGCGAAGCACGTGTTACTCATCCCACCCGCTAACAACATAACGAATCTTCCAAAATATCCTTTAAACCTACCAACTTAAAGTCCACTTAGCCGTACCATCGCCAAGTGCATTGACAAAAATTCATCAAAGAAACTCAGACTTATGCCGTCGCTAAAGAGAGCCCTTTTTACATTAAAATGTCTGCGTAACGACATAAAATGTGTGCCCATTGTTAAGGATACCATACCGGGAATTACAAAAAGAGCGTCCCCATTGTACATGATGTAATTGTTTACAGTTCATACGAGGAAAGATGCCTGAAACTTAAATGCAACAGAATATATATTTTGAACACGTGTTTAAGCTGTGGTAAAAAAGGATACAGCTTTCTCGGAGAATATTAATTTTTGTAAATTTAAAAATTCGAGCATTCACGAGATTGTCCCTTTGTTACATACTCTACATAAGAAAATCCCTGGTAACTATTTATACATTATTTCTTCATTGATAAAATTAAATTCAATATTGTTTTTCCAAATAGTAAATAGGTACCTACTTACCTGGA
Source organism: Telegonus apastus (assembly GCA_018250635.1). Taxonomy (NCBI): domain Eukaryota; kingdom Metazoa; phylum Arthropoda; class Insecta; order Lepidoptera; family Hesperiidae; genus Telegonus; species Telegonus apastus. Next base: position 4,890 of record DWNY01000579.1, on the reverse strand, counting down.
TAATGGCACGATAGGTAGGTACATCATATTTAAGACAGTTATTTAAACAAGTAATGAACAAAAGTTAACGTCTATGGTAGGGTGTAGGAGGTACCAACGACACATCAGATGGAAATTTATGCATATGTCAGCTCATGTACATACAAGAGATGATTGAGTATAAATACTGTCCCAACCCATAAACGGAGTATGCGTCAACCTACATATTATGATATGCGCAGTAAGCATAACAGTTAATTAGAAATAAAGCTGTGCGTACGAGTAATTAGCATTGTAACAAAGTGGAGCGAAGGACGCGATGAGATAGTCATACCTTAGTAAGCGGAACGTGTCATCTGTTTCAGTAGATACGGCAACAGCATGGTATGGCACGTATGTAAAGTGCTTGTCACACTGTGACTTCTATAAGAAGAAATATCAACATTTTGAACCTTGAAGCAATAGTTGTTTAAGGTGCAAACATAAATGTGTCAGAATCGTAGGTACAATGATAGTGGCGGATCCAACCTTAGTCTAAGTTGTCATGCTCCATCTTTCAATTTAAAAAACATTTAAGGAGACAAAATTCATAAATAAGAGGATCCATATTTCGTAGTCATCATGTCGCGTGGTGTTGCTCTTGAATAATTTCAAGCGACGCGACTCTCACACGACTGGTACCTATTAACTAGTCCGTCTCTTACCCTTGATGTCATAAAAGGTGACTAAGGCACAAAGTCCAGGAGATAGACAGTGGCGTCTTTCTGTGTAATCCAAACCCACTCCGGTCAGCAACACACGCCAGGAACATGACTACTAACAAATATCCCATTAGGAGAGGTGTGTGTCCAGCAGTGGACCTAACAAGGCAGAGACGGATGGATATTTCTTCTTCTAAGAACTTTACTTCTGAGCACATAAAAGGTTTAAATTCTATTACCGAGACTTATAGATATTATCGCATGTAGCTTGATAGCGGGTAGACAGACGGGAACATAAACGAGCGCGCCATGTCAGGCGCAGAATGCAAGTCAAGGTGGGTGTTTGCACAACTCACCAAGGGCCTGCATTGCTAACGCTGCCCTGCTCATAGCCTTTTATTCTAATTCAACCAATTTTATTAGGATACCGCTTTTTGCTTTATAAATCTATGAATAAAATAGAAGTGTCTGTATTTTATACAAAATAATAAATTGCTCAACGTATGTATGATTATTTTCACTGAATATGAAGACAAAAAAACGTCTTACATATGTATGTTCCGTAATTTTATGGGATGAGACGATGCTAGCGTATACTTTAAAAAATGTATACATACGAGAGATTGGTAGATCTATTAGTGTCGAGATGAATCTGAAATCTTAATGATTCCTTATCACTTACGAAGAAGTAGCATTGTATCAGCTCCGTTAACCCGCAAGAGAGCAACATGGTATGGTATGGTTTGAGTGTGGTAGAACCCTGTCTGGTTCGACTACGGCGGCACCACCGCCACACCTATTTCTGCCTTATAGCAGTATCAAGCTCTGCTGTGTTGTGGTACTGTATGTGGTAACGAACACATATTGATCGTGAGGATATTGTTTACCACTAAATCCAAATTAAAAACCATAATTATAATTTCCTCGTTCAAACAAAAATGAACAAAAAGCATTTGCAATATTTATAATTTAAAGTAAACATAAGTAATTAATCTTTTAAAGGTAATTCGTACATTTTTTAAATATTTTAAATACCAAAAGCAAAATTTAACCAAAACCATAAAATCCTAATAGATCCATAATTGGTTTAATATTTGCAAGTACACGCCTATCTCAGGAATTTACTTTACGTTTCAATTAACTTTACATTAAGAGGTTACTGCAGTCCAGGACACTTACCCACGAACTAACATAAATAACCGCTAATGTCCTAGACCAGATCAGATGCACGCCTGAAGAGGATTCTTATTTTTATGAACAACACTGCAAGTCAAATAATAGAAGGAAATGCAGTCGAAGTCAACAGAATTGGTTACAGGTATATACGACCAACCTTATTAAAGTCAAGAAAAAAACTGTGATGCTTTATAGTCGATACTAAGTTTACTGAACCTGACACTATCTGATCAGGATGCGAGATCTGCCGTGGATATGCTTAGACAGACTAACAAGCACACATGTCTATCTTGATACACTTCGCACTAGCCATACATGTAAAATGTACATACACAAATTATGTAGATAAAAATAGGAAAAAGGACGGCAAGTGCTACAACAGGGCGGTAATTATCTACAATACATTAAAACATTCTTTCTCATTACATAAAATACCTATATATTTGCATAGAGATTATTTGTTTAAAATATAAAGATACCAAACGAGTATGCAGTCCATCTGAAGCTAAATGCCGACTGGCACCCATAGACATTTGTAATCAACCCCAGATAACATTAGTCTTTCCTGAGCCTGTCCACTGTAAAGTCTGGCGACATGCATTGCGACACCTGAGATCTAATTTGGAAAGCCTCGGTTAAGTATGTCTCCATTATCATACCCTCCAGACCAGAACATACCACTGCTTAACACAGAATTATAACGCAAAAAGGTTTTTTGAGTCCTTTTGAGTCGCACCAGAAGGGTTCTACCACTTTCAAACGTAATAAACTAAGATTTATTACAGGTACCAAATCTAAAATGTACGTAGGTTACATCATATAATCCTAAAACTATATAAAAAGATAAAAGATCAAAGAGCAAACACTATATTCGAGTCACCTAGACAATTTTTATTTAATATCTTTAAAGAGAAAACTTACTGTTTGTGATACAAACTTTAGCAACGTTCAGAAGCTGCGGTGCAGTCTATAGCTCCAGCCTCCAGACTACGCTTTGTTAGCGAACCCGGTCCTTCACGTTCATCAGTGCTATTTTCTTCTTACCGCTTTGTTTGTGCAGTGAACGCTAGTAAAGCACACGAAATAATTTCAGAATTGTAGATGAATCAGAGAAATTAGGAAATGGCGCAAAATATAATCAATAGCTATGTCAGTCGAGTGATATGATTTCTAACAATCCCAAATTACATTCCCTCGAGCCATTATTGAGTCTACGGAATTTTAGTTATCCAACATTGCAAAGATACATGTATAAGACATAATAAATTGTTATAATAAATATTATTTATTGCTACGTGTTACTTTTGCTACCATTTTTGTTTTAAATCAGAGCGACGGTAGCGAAACTGATAGAAGCCAGACGCAATGTACGCATTGAGCGGAGAATTTAATGAAATTTATAGTAAGGTTAGAATTGATTCCTTGCCAATAAACATAAAAGTATTCATGTAATGATAGGCTAGAACTGTTCAATTTAAATAAAACCGGTGAACCCGCTTTGATTGTTTCCATGAGAACATTCGAATCATGAGAACAGAAGTACCCCACCATTCACGTCTTTGAACAGACTTTATAAACAACAATTACGTACAAGTATCCGGCCCCTTATCCAGAGTACCTACGTAATTGCAATTCCTTTCTCCATAAAAAGTAGAAACATTTATTGATTCGTGAAATTATTCAAAAGAGTCATTCGAAGCTTTTTAATTCTGGCAGGAAATAATTACCGCTTTGTTTGGAGCCTACATACTTGCCGTATTAAAAGTTCATTGCGCCAGAGGCCGGGTTATTGTTTGTGTTGTATTTTTAAATAATATTAGCCGACAGATAGGTAAAGTAAGGACGTAGACACGCGTACGTTATGGGTTATGGGGTATTTATAGGCGCCCCACACGCCGTAATATCGTGAGCGAGGAGGTGCGCGGGAGACGCCCGAAGCTTCTATTCCAGGCGAGACCTTGCATATTCATCCACTCCACGTTTCAAACGACGTAACACTGTCTACTAAGAAGGACAACTCGTATAAACTCGCCTACAACCAATGTAATCAACTTAATTCTTCTAAATGTATTATGCATAACACTTGTCTACCTATTGTCTACTTATTATGTTGCAATTCTTCAAGAGTGGGCGTCTTTAATGCGGTCAAGAGAAATGTATTTGAAACCCAGTATGAGATTCAACTGTAAGTCGATGGCATATTTGTTCGCGATGGTAACTGTTGTGCTTTGTAAACTTTGTTTCCTAGTAGCACAAGGTCGCACATTTTTCAATACAACAATGCTCGAGCTACGTTTGCATTTGGACGTAACAGAGAAAATGCGCAATCAGGTGTCTTTACTTGTTGCTTCCAACTGTTTATGCAAAGAGGGATTATAGAACGAAATCACTATTGTCTTATTACAAAAAACTGGTAATTGTTTAAAAAAATATGACTGTAATAACGAAACTATAAGATTTAAGCACAAATTGTAATAGTTACGTCATTTCTATGAGATATGTTATACTAATTTCACATTTTAAAAGAGAAAGATGTAAGGATAACAAAATTTATGCACTTTATATTAAAATCACTTTGTATATTTTTATATACGAATTTACTTTCCTCTAAAACCACTTGCGTTATAGATAATATAACATTTAAAAATTACCAGTTTGTCACCCAATTTCAATGCAGTCACGCATACAAAATACAATTTAAACATTGTTAGTTCACTGTGACTCAATCGGGGCAGTTGTAAACCGTTTAAGTCATCACATTTAGTCACTGGATACTCGTTTCTTATTATCCTTAATGGCGAGAATTTTTAGGTGACTCAAACGGTAGATAATTGTATTTATTTATCACAGTTTCGTCACAGAAATTATCCGCAGTTTTTTATTGTCCATAATAGTGTGAACTTTTTTCCTCACTACGACATAATTATTTGTTTATTCACGATTTTTTTTTTTTTTATTAACTTTCACATATAATTAAATAATGAAATATAATAAGTAAAGTACCTACCTAAAGTAACAAATTGCCTTTGCAAAT
>DWNY01000578.1:0-15621 GCA_018250635.1 Telegonus apastus | reverse complement strand
CTATCCATCTTGTGTTCTTAACACAGAGAAACACCCATAGCACTTGAAGCGTAGATAACTTTTTCACCTTTGAGGCAACTAACATGTCATTATTATAGAGACAGCAATAATACATATGTATATATTTATAAAACTATTTTCGAGCATAGTAAGAAAACCTTGAAACCAGCAAAAAGCTAATTAAACGTCACCTTGAAACAAATTAGTCTTAATTTGTTACGTAAATTGCACTGTTAGGTAATTAGGTCGGTTTGGTTCAAAAAAATTAAATAAACATATGTATATTCGCTTGGTACACATTTTCATGATAATGTGGTTTTTATATATGACTTGGGGTTAATTTAACCGTTAATTTAACGCAATGATGGTCAACAATCAGTAGAAAAACCGGTGAAAAATGTACTGTAATTTTCAGACGCCAATATTAAATTAAATTGAAAAAAAAATTAATCATACAAAGTAGATATAAATAACTGAATGAATGAAGTTAGTAGTTGCCGTATTTTAGTTTAAAAGATGGTAAGAAATTCAGTCTTTCAGAGCATAACATGTTAGTATTCAGGACTAGTAAAGCTGATCATTTTTGGTAAAACTTCTGTTATCTATAACGTCAGGATAATGGTGGCAATGTCCATTTCATATCTGATGGGTTGCATTTTTGGTAAATACATGTTTTATTCATTACTTATTATGATAAACTTCACAAATATTTTATAAACATCTATCAGCATTTTATTTAAAACGTAGTTATACATAATGAATGAACTGTTAATCTGACTGCTCCGTTCTTACTAATAAATATTCAATGTTTGTTAACCTGAAGCCGACTGCTTTTCACACAAGATCATTAAAAACATCTTCAAAAGTCGATCAACCTAGATACCTTGTTAAAATGGAGCAGCGACTGAAAATCAGACATTGATTGGAAATTCGATTCAGACTAAAATGTTTCCTTTGCTGATTGCTACGGCTGTCGTTATTCATTCAGAGTGGCTAATAGATACCTAAAGACTGTATAATATCAGACTTTTAAAGAAGACATTGACAGACAGAAAAAAAAATGTATTCCGGAAATTGCACTCTTCCCATTAAGAATCTTTATATATTCACGTAACAAAAGTTACCTCAGATTTTAAAGTAGTTGTAAGAGTGATAGAACATTAAAAAAAATATTTTATTCCCTAAATTTCAAGAATTTTGAAAATCGCGTACGTTCAGTGTGTAGATGAGAAGAATAGTAACTTAGGAATAGATTGATCAATAAATTTATAACTTACACAACTATCAGGGCTTAATTACAACCTTTGATTTGACAATCATAAACTGATTTGAAGTTCAATCCAAGCTAAATTCCTTTGCGGGTCGCAATCGGTTTCCATCGTTATTAACTTAGAACGTCTAATAGGCACTACTGGAGGGCTTTGTGAATTAGCAGAATTTGAAACGTCTAATCACAGAGTGGAACTCAGAGTTCTACTAAATCGGTATTGAAGTAGGATCCAATAATCCAACAACAGTTAATCCAATAGTTTTGTTGTTTTGTAAAACGGCGATTTTGGTATATGAAAATTTCGATGTATTCAAATGATATTAAGGTATTTTCGGTTAACAAATATTCTTTATTATGTTTATATACTTGTATTTGGATAATTGTCTATAATAATATTATTGTTATATCTAAGCAATCTGGAAAGAGAAGTGCAATACTCTAAATAATAATTAAGATATCATAGCTATGCGGAAAATTAACACAGATATAGGTACTAGAGCTGGAACGCCATATACCTATTATTGAGTCATCCTTACAATGGAAAAACTGTTATCAGCTACAAATAAGAATAAAGGGAGTCCAAATAATGTACATAATTATTACAAATATAAATACATTTTGTAAAAGAAGAAATAAGTAGGTTAAGACTATTTATCTGTCTGTTTTACAACTTTGTGTAATTTACTGTACAAGTAACAGACATGAGGGACATTCAAGTTTGTTACTGTGACGTGTAATTTGCACAACTTATTTATATAATTACACTAGGTGATTCCCGTAGTTTGACCCGCGTTAAAGAAGTAATAAGTCATGCATTAATATTTTCCTATTGACCTTAACGCCTGCGACGGCAGCCGCATGCGCGTGGAGCGTGTGCTTATGCTCTTTTTTCATAATTTAAAGTAGCCTATGTTACGACTTAGACCTTCAGCTACCTTCTAGTTAAAGTCCCATCAGACACACAGACAGACAAAAAATTAATATTTGTATTTTTATTATAGGTACTGTGTATACTTTCATATTAAATGCATGTGTAAAAAGTTGATATTTTGATATTACAAACAGACACTTCAATTTTATTTACGTGTACAGATATAAAAATCATCTGAAGATAGGACAACAGCAGACTTACGAGACATGATGAGACGTGTGTGATATGTTTTTCTTTCTAATTTGCAGTGGTACTACAAATATACCAACATTCAGGTTATTGCCCTAAGAAATTGTATTTAACTTTACCTATCTATGTAACATTAAAATTCCTTTATACAGAATAATTTAATTTAAATTAATCGTGTAACAACAGCTGTGTAAGACAAATTAAATAATGGCAATACCTTAAGAATAAATTTTACTCAAAAGTCCTCATACTATCTACTCTTAAATCCATGATGCTTACGCATCCAAAGATGGTAGAATCCTTTGTGGCTCGTCTCGGGAATTACCACCGTTACATAGCTGTCTGCAATAACACCATTGTTAAAAGCTGCAGTGTTCTGGTGTGAGTGTGGTAAGGAAACATACTTATTTGAGGTGTTCCAATTTAAACCTCAGAGAAGACAACTCTGTGGTCAACCTCACGGAAAACTGATGTTATCTGGGGTTGATCACAGATTTTCCACGAGGGTAGTCGCCACTCACAATAAGTTCGAAGTTGTATTGATGAATGCCACTTCACGTTTACTAATTCATTATACAAAAATCCAGACCTAACAAGTCTCATATACGCATAACAATTGTTCTAACATAGACCTAAGGCAGCCTTTAGGTAAACGTCTTACATCTGAGATTTACCAACAATATTTATTGGTTCACTGTATCTTCGTTTACTACTTCTATATTATCTGTATATATAATAAGAATATAAATCGCGCTTATTGTCTGTGTGTTTGAAATTTGTTGTCGCCAAAACACCGGGATTTAATTCATGGAAATATACATATTACGAATCTTAACTTAACATTTAGGCTTTATATCATCAAAATCGACCTACTCTATCAAAAGTTATTACAATTTAAAATCAGAAGTAACTTCTCTTACATCTAAGTACGTACGTGTATGTGAACATAATAGTTCTACCTTTGTGGACTACGTGGCGTTATTATAAATCAATCACTGAGTAATGGGCAAGCTTCTAAAATACAACATTCGCATAAGAACAACGTTGGTCTGGTCAGCTAGTAAAAATAATACACTTCTGCCAGAAATTAAGTAAATTAAAATCATTCATAAATTGGGTTTCTCACCGTTATTATAAAACGAGAATCATTCTTGATATCGCACCGATAGTACGGGTCAGTCAGTCCATTTGAGCATTTCCAAGCAATTAATATCTGATCATATTATCTCTTTAATGGTGATGAGTTGACCCGATGCCATTGTAATAATTCAGCGTTGTTCACACCGACAACGATTCCTTTATTGGCTTTGAACAAGGCACTCGACATTAATATTTCAGAGAATTATCATAATTAAATGATATTGTGATAATAATTTCGGTTTTGTAGTTTAAATTGGTCGGGTTTATTTAAGAGTCGAATATTGTTTCCATTATATGTGACGTTCGAAGTAGTTTTGTATTATTTATTTAATATGAGGATAAATTAGAGCAAAGGTGGTAGAACTCGTCATGGTTGCACCCCGACAGCACCACCGCCACACCTACTTAATAATACCAGTGTTAAACGTTTCATATGAAGCATATGGTGAGGGATACATACTTATCCTAGACGTTCTCACTTAGTTATCACGGATAACAACGGATCTGTGATCAACTTCGAATAAGTTAAAGACAATTGTTTTAATTTTTAGCAAATTTGAAGTAATAAGACTCAAAATTCATACTCAAAAATATGTTTCTCTGAAGCGACTTACATCCAACAATTACTTACTAGGTGTTGTTACAATCTTACTTACAGTCTTGTTGAAATAAAATATTAAGCCAGCTTAATATGAAAGCTTCCGGTTCACTTACTATCAGCTTATGTTGTCTTTGCGTTCAAGCTTTGCAAAGTGGACTTAATGTTATCATTTAAACAGAAAGGTAAACAAAGAAGCCTACTATCTGATAAATACGAAAATTAATTATTTCTTTTCAGGTAACAATAACTTTTTTTCAACTTTTTAACTTTTTTTTTTGTTATGCAAACGAGCATGCAGCCCACCTGATGGTAAGTGGCCACTGCTGCTCGTGGGCTTCTGTAATCAATCACAGATAAGATCACAGTCGTACCTGAGGTCGACCACAAATGCGTTGCTTCGCTTGAGGACAAACTTAGAACGCCTCGAATAAGTATATCTTCCTTACCACACTCTTCAAACCAGAACACAGCAGCGCTTAACACTGATGTTACAAGGCGGAAATCGGTGTGGTGGTGGTGCCGTCGGAGTAGAATCACATAGGATTCTATCACCCTTAAATTCCTGCGTCCCGTCGGCATTCCCGGTAAGCAATGAAGAGGTAAGTCGACAGTAAGTGACCCGGAAGCTTTCAAATTAAGCTCGCTGAATATTTTATTTGCTACGCTCACATTCGTAGTTAGTAGGTTTCAGTTTACACTTTCTTCATAACATATTACGACGAAAATATTAAGGTTCTATGTATAATTTTATTTTAAATATCTGTTCTGTCGAGTCATTGAATTATTTACCTTTAAATTAAGTACATTTTCGCAGTAAAGTTTAAAGCTTTGCAGCTTAACGATCTGAAACGTAATTGATACTAAGTACACCATAGAATACAAATAAAAAAAATACAAATTACAATAACAAAATTTTAAAATGGTCAAAGTGAAAAAAAATCACTAAATCGCTGACAAGCAAAAATTATTTTTTAAAAAATATCTTAAAATTTCTTATGTATTTTGAGTTGAAAGTTCTTTTTTTTATTAAAAACAAAAATTTTAATTACAACAATACTTACTTATAGATTTTAGAAGTGTGTAATTAAACAACTTACTGTAGGCAGAGCTTTAGTGCAATAATCCATTTTTCGCTCAGTAAAAAGGTGTGTAAAGTCCTTCCAGTTTCGACGGCTACGTACCTAGAAATAAAAAGAAATCACATTAGAAATGTACTCCAATCCTTCAATTAGGTATATAAGGATGAAATTAACGACATTAAACATTTGACTATTCGTGACTACTTTCCATTAGGTAGCTCTTTTGCGTTATGATAGTTTAGGGTTTATGGAGGTTTGAAGGTGGTAGAGATCTGTTAGTGGTTCGACTATTACTATTAGTTTACTAGTTTATTGTTAAGTACTCCAAGGTGGGCGTAAATTGTAGCGACACAGTTCAACACTATAGCTGCTGTTTACGAACATTACAATTGTAAATTTGTTTTTCTTGATAAATAAATCTTTTTTTAAATCTTTTTAGACTCTGACTACTCTAACGTCACACCTAATTCTGCTTAATAGCAGTGTTAAGCGCTGCTGTTTTTAGTTTGAAGGATCTAGTAAGGCATATTTTTCGAGGTATTCCATCTTAGATCTCAGGATGTATTTGTGGTCACCGCCTGGTAATACTAATTTTATCTGAAGTTGATTAGAGATGTCAATGAGCGGCAGTGGCCACTTGTCATCAGGTGAATTGCATGCTTGCTATGTTATTAATTATTCTAATTTATCTTAAAACCAAAAACCTCGACTGCTTAAAATGAATTGTCTTTGATACCCATATTGTTATAATACAAATATATTTCGTTCCGTCCCCCCCCTATTTCTCCGTTCGCATTCACCCTTTTTAAGTCAATGTAAGTATGTCAATAAGTCAAGTAAGTAAATATGACAACGATTCTAACGTCATCTCAAATGTTGAAATCTTTCAAGTTGTTTGGGCTGTTCGGCGTGCCAAAGAAATGGACATACAAACATACGCTCGAAAAACACTAACCTCCTGACGCAGTCAGGTAAAAAATATCAAAAATCCTGTTTTAATTATGTGAAGAGAAAAGAAAAGAGGGACCAAATTAAGTATCGAACGATAAAATCATTATAATCGTATTAGAGTCAAAAATGAAAATTATAAACGGAACAATTTCAACAAAGAATGATATTGCGCAAATTACAAGGAAAAACCGTTCGTCCTCGAACCTTTTACGATGTAGTCAATTAAATTCATAAAGTAAACCCAAGGCGTTTCCGTTCAGTAGAATTAATCAAAGCGAACACAAGAAGAAACGGAGATAAATTAAAGATTGGGAGTCTTGCACAATAATAGACTATTTTTGGAAAAAAAATGTTCTGTCTATTATAGTAACTGGAAAGGTAACTAGGTACAACTTTAATTCTTTTCTCAATTTAGGTGTTAGTGTATATGATTATGGACAATCCATAACAGTTTATATTTATTAACAGTTCGTAGTTGTAAGTTTCATAATAAATTAATAAATATTTTAAATAGTCTCCTATAATAACAAATTATTAAGCATTTTGTGTTTTTTAATCACTTTAAACGTTAAGCAAAACAATAAAAAGGTATGAAAGCTAAAATGTTAATCGCTTTTATTAATAAAGATAATAAGAATGTCACAACGTTTGTTTCAAACGTGTTAGATATGTATTGTAACTGAAATAAAGCGCCAAAAACGAATATCCTTCCATACATCTATCAGCCCTTTGAGATCCTCTGCTGGGCATAGACTTAGGGGATGGGTTACCGCGCTTGGCAAGCGTGTTGGTGTTACTCAGGAAGACGCTGCTGCCCATCTCCTAGTCTTTGTCCCTCACTCGCTTCCTATGATGATGCTATTACAAACACCATATAGTATATTCAGTTAATCCATCAAAAGTTACTGCAATTTAAAATCAGAAGTAACTTTTCTTACGTCGCATTACCTCCGTACGTGAACATAATAGTTCTACCGTAGTAGACTAGATGGCGTTATTGTACAAACATCACTGAATCATGGGCAAACTTCTAAAACGAAAAGGCAGAACAACGTTCGGTCCGCTACAGCAAAATATTGTATAAGCCGAGTCAAGCAGCCAAGCAAAGCTAAATGAAATAGCGAGTCAAGAGTTCGCTTAAACCCCTAAGGAACTTTATTTATGCAACGGATAGGTACGTGAGGAAGAAATTGGAAATCGGAATCATTACCTTTGCATAAAACATACCTCATATCCGGAGTTTGAAGATGGGAAACGCGGAATTTCGCGGATTTTAGGTACAGAATATCGGCAAAGTTAAATCGCGGGTGCATGTAATGTTTGCAAGCGGAGATAGAATAGATAAAATCATATATTTATTTTGCATACTTCGGGTTTTGGCTATGAAAATAAATATTATCCATATTGAAATGTACTGGAGTAGCGAGGAAAAGTATTATTTTTTGTTTACGTATGAATTGTATCATATAGGCATTATTATATTACACGATTTTAACCTTTACATTCGCGCTAGCTCTTGCCAGCGAATTTGTCCGTTCGGATCAAAATATTTTAATGCTTCTATTTTTTTACTTTTAAACTGTTCCACTCTGAAATTTCTCGGTAAACTCCCAGTCTTAGCCGAATAAGTGGCACACTGTAATTCAATACAAATAAATAAAAAATAAAAAAAGTAGTGAATTTTCTGAATGAATAAAGGTTGGTTTTTAATCTGCACGAAACATTTTCAATTCCTCTCTTCATTTGGAATAACACCAAACCGAACATGCGAACCAATTGGCATTGTGAATCAAGTTAGTAAAGTTTTATTTTTTACAAAATATTCCGGTTTTACGGCAAATAACAATACGTTAGTCGACTGGACATATTCTATGCAGCTAACTGTAGCGCACCAAGCTAATAGCCTAGTGCAATCGGGGGAGCCGAGGTTCAAATCCCAGGAATGTCTCATTTTTTTTAAGTTACGTGCGTATTGGAAACTAATTATTACTTTCTTTAACAAAGGAAAATATGAGAAAACTTGCACGATTGAGAATTCTTAAAAAAAATCTCAAATGTGTGTGTTCGCTGGCATTTCGCACTTGGTTGGCGCGGTGGGCCTGTATGCTTTTCAAACTAAGAGGAGACCCGTGTTCAGCAGTGGCAGAGTACCTAATGGGTTTACGGCGAAACTCTTTGAAGGCGTACAATTTGCAATACAAACCGCCATTAAGATTACACATACGATAGCCGATCTAGTAGGTATTATTTATACTAGTGACGTGCCCGTGGTATATGTTATATATGTTATACCTGACTGTAATCTATCTTTATAACAAATTTCATCCAAGTCCGTTCAATCGTTCTGATGTTATAATGTAACAAAAATCCATCCACCCATTCATCTAACCATCCATTTTCACAGACTTTCTGCTTTATAATATTAGTAAGATTAATTAAAAGAAAATATGTATTCTGGGTAAGTGAACTTATGTATTACCATATGTTTGTACGCCACAGGCGGCAGATCTCATCGTATTTCGACTCTAGACTCACCACGACCACACTTATTTATAATTATGGTTTAAAAGGTGTAGTCTTAACAGTGATCAGCAATAAGTAAAATTACGTAGATTTACAAAAGTTCATAAGTTTTTAATAGGTCATCGTGGTGGTTCTTTGGGGTTCTTAGTAACTATTCAATCACGACGCAAAGAAACTTCTGCAAACAAAAACGTTACTGTCTAAAGCTGGGTTCTCTCAAGTCAAGTCGATCATTCAATGACCAAGTTCGTATCACAGTCACTAATACACCTCGGATTTAAAACTTTCTCACAAAAACGGATTAGTACGGGTACGTTATTTTCCTTTTATTTACAATGAGCTTAGCGCTATTCTGTTTGCGAACTCCGGGATTATTTTGTGATTTTTACGTAGAACTAGCTTTCTGTTTTAACAGTTTTTACACAGAAGTCTTGGATATTTATTTAATAAAAATAAATCTAGGTATTCATTGGAAAACAATGTTGCCTGCCTGGGGGAACAAAAAAAGATTTTTAAATGTGTTTTCGTTGTACTATTTAAATTAAAACCAACTCCAATTAAAGTACTTTTGGATGAAATATTATATGAATATTTATTTATGTAGTTTCATAATTTCGAAACTGAAAGGTACAAATAGCAACAAAACGTTTAATAGTTGACAATATGGCGTAATGACGAAAACACATGCAGTAATTTGGTTAGAAATGCGCAATCATTTGAAATTATAGTCACCACAAACAAACGGTAATATTACACTTGCCCGTTGAGCGCAAATACCAACTATAAATACGTAAAATACAAAATAACTAATAAACAAATAGAATAAATGTAAGTTTGAATTACATGTATGAGTTTTTGAAAAGTTCAAGTAGCAAATGAGCATGCATTCCCCATAGAAATTTCTAACGCGAAAACGTCTTAAAAGTACGCATATAAATATCTAGACGTAAGCACTGATACATTTTTCGAATAGAAGAAAACCTTTCGATGGTTCAAAGAACAAATAAGGCGCCCCAGTATTGACGATTTAAGACAGTAGCTAAAGCGACAAGATGGAAGCCTACGCAAGTATCACATTCAACCACTGCTGCGTAGGGTATTTCTTCTGAGGAGAAGAAGCGGTGAAAGGAACTTCAAATCATTTCTATAAAAAATATCAAGTTTGCTTTCAATCGCATCCGAAGCTACGCTAACAATGCATGGAGCAGAGTAGACCTCCAAAATTTTAAGAGTTTAAACTCGCAGGCGCTTTATATAGGTATTTGAATATGCTATTTGTAAAAATAAATACTGTGTTTCAGTGTCTTCCTCAACACGTCAAAAGGACAAACTAACCATACATCTCAGCTGTCTCTATTTATTCAAAACTTCTACGAAAGTGCGCAAATGATATGCAATGATATAACCGGCGACTATACGATGCTGCAAATATTATTTTTTTGAACAACAAATATTTCCTGCATTTTTATAGTGCCGGGATATATTGTCGTAACTAAAGAGAGGTTTGAAATATTCTTCACCACCTTCAACGCCGATTTGGTGAAAAAAAATCCGTTATACCGTCCGTTATACATACAGTGCTTAACGTTGTTCGTGGTAACGTCAGCTCGTGGATCAACAAAATTCAAAGTAAATCTTATCGAGCTTTACATGTAGCAACGCAATACAAGTTAATTCCCTCGATCTCGATCGTCTCTCAATCCATCTCAAGTTAATGTTCTGTGCTATTTCCTTCCTGCCAGATCAGAACTGCCTGGTAGCATTTATCTTATGTCTCTTGAGAACGCTACGCTTGAAAGGTTTATGTATGTTTGTACGTGTCTACATACTGTAGCAGTTTTGCAAAGGGTCTTCTAGGAAAACATGAACTTCAGTACTAAGTCCATTATGGTATGACTGTATTAATTTCATACGTTTAGGTTTTTTTTTTGTTTTAGTTAATTTGGGGTAAAAGGAAGGAACAAGCTTTACTGTGGAGCTTTGAATTCAATTTTCTACGCTCATATTTTTATAGTATTTCTCGAGGAACACGATAATTAGCACAACTGGACAAGAACTGACGAGTACTTCATCAAACTGCTTCAATGCGAATTGGAAGAGAGGTACGATTTTGTACCCGACTTGTGTTGGATGTTTTTTATTTCTTTTTTATTTTATGAAGGTAGCAAACGAGCATGCAGCCCACCTCATGGTAAGTGGCCACTGCTGCTCATGGACATCAGTAATCAACTCCAGATAAGATCACGGTCTTATCTGAGGTCGGCGACAGATGCGTTGCTAACGCTGAGAACTAAGTTGGAACGTCTGAATAAATATGTCTCCCTTATCACACCCAGAACACAGCAGCACTTAAAACTGTTATAAGGCAGAAATAAGTGTGACGATAGTGTCGCTGGCGTCGAACCACAAAGGGTTCTACCACATTGGATCTTTTTAGATCTTCAGAACTTTTCAGATCGCTTTTTTGGAATATGGAAGTAGCAAACGAGCACGCAGTTGACTGCAAGTGAGGTGGACCTCATCATAAAGACATTTAATAAGCTATTCAAGACTGACACCATACGACCACTAGCACGGCATATAATAGTATATTCCTTGCTTCAGAGTATTTCAGTCGTCGACTGCTTGATGGAAGATAATTTCGTACAACCTAAACAAACCCTTAAAAGTAATCAGAGTTAATTATTATACGAGCTTTACGTAATTATTAGTGCGCTAAATATTTGTTGATAGTACACAAAGGTACTACCTATTATCGGGTTTAATTACTGAGGGCGTTATTTAGTACAGGTCCGGGATTATTAAGCATAGTCGGGTTTTTAATACAGAATTTGTTTTGAAAACCACAAGGAATCAAAGGATACGAGTTTTGTAGAAATCTTCGTATACGTTTAAATGTAATATTTATTACTTTATGACAATACTTGCAAAAAAATATGACCGATGTATTTAAAATGTATATTATTTATTTATCGATAGCGTATCCATTTTCGTTTTATATCGTATAGATAAATATAGGTCAGGTGTGCACAAATTTTCTTGTGTGCAAAAAAGGCTGTTACCCTGTGCTGTTACTACTACTACTTACCATTTGCTACTTTAACTTTATAAAAAAATCAATATACCTACAAATAGAATTAACAATATCGAAAATTAGTGTACGCGAAACGGCCTTGGGTTCCAGCTTTCTACGTAGCGCTAAAATTAGGTCAAAGTTGAGTTGAGCTCAGCATTGCATAGTTTGAGTCTCTGTCTTAACATACGAAAAACTTAACATATCTGTTCTAAATTTAATTACTTAGATTTTTTGGCTTCGTTATATTACTTTATCATTGAATATATTTTTGGAACTGTTGGTATATTTAATGAGTTTTAAGTGTTGTCCATTCTTCCAATAAATAGTCCGTTGGTATAGATTAATTTTAGTTACGAATTATTTTGTAGGAAACAAAAATATAATATTTCACGCAAAATGGAATTTTAAACTAGAGATTGCATGTAATTTTTATCATTAAATATCTAGAGTTCATCAGCTCACAAACTTTATAACAAATACACTTAGTACATCAAATAAACCAGATCTATATCTCAGTTTATTTAAAAGTAAATGGAATCAGAGGTGAAATTCGCACCACCGCAAGCAAATTTGCGCGACCGAACTAAATCGGGGACGGCGATAATATCACGTTTGAAAGGACGTCCAAATTGGATGATGGTTGAGCTGCGATGAGCGTTGCATAACCGTGGGTCCATTTTAAAGCAAATTTGAGCGTGCCAACTATTTCTAATCATACGACGTGCCGATTTCAGCGTAGTGAGAAATATTAAATCTAGGGTGCCTTGGTTTGTTGTACATGACAGATATTGGAAACCAATTTTATAAATTAACGAAATTTATACGTATCTTCAGTATTAAACAAATGATCTGATTTTAAGTGTCATAAAGTTTAGCATTGTATGTGATTCGATTGTTGTTCGATCTAGATTTTTAAGTCAGCAGAAGTCGCTATATACCGATTAAGGTGACACCGCCACACAAATTTGGTTAGACAAACTTATAGGTATCTACTATACTTCAAATTACTCCTCACGGAAAGTAACGCGTGTGTAAAAATATAGGTAAGTTTTAATTAATAACATGTGCTTCATTAACTATTAAAAAATGACATTCACTTCATCTATTTTTCTATTTAGTGCCGTATTTTAAAGACATTTCTAGCTTTGAAAACACTTCACGGTAGAACAAGGTAAATCGCTTCCGCAATTCCGATGCACTGGAGGATTTACGAGTATTTCGGTTGCAGGTGAGGTAATTTTAGCGCGAAATGGACGAAGGGATCACATCTGTTCGCAGGACACCCAATTTGGGTCGCAGTTGAGCTGGCCTGAGCGTTGCATAATTAATAGGCCCACTCGCCGCCTAAACTCGAATCCTATTCACAATTGCGTTGTGTTTACTCTTTATCCAAAGCTTTGTGAGATCGTTATTTAAAACACACTTCATAATAGACATCATAATAAATAAAAAGGTGGTACATATTGCGACTTTTAAGCTGGAAATAGTAAATTTTTAGTCCACAACATGTACCTTTGGGGAATTCTAAGGTGGATGTTGTGGTGACGAGTGGTTGTGTTTAAATGGTGACGTCTATGATATGGAGTCATTTACAGATGTCCATGGGCGTCAGTGACCACTTACCAGCACGGCACACTCTTTTGCTCATATCGTGTACTTCACAACAAGAAAAATATCTATTACACTGAACTAAAGAGCATTAAAAGTTCCGCACAGAATACTTCTTTATATTCGAACAAAACCACGAACATTTGACTTTAAAGTAAACACTTGTTTGAATCTGCGAGCTTTTATTTTCCTTTTGTGTTTAATCTAGTTTTTGGTTTAAAAGAGATTTTCAGCACTTTTTAGATTAAATAGTCTATAGATTAGATAACAGTAGAACGTCGGTAACAATTCACTTTTAAAATTTCAAATCATCAGCTTTAACTACAAGACTGATTACAGTCTTGTAGTTAAAGCCTAGCTACAGATTATTGTACTTAGGTACTTACACAATACAATACAGTTTAAAAGTTTAAGCTATGTTCTTTTTGCAATAACAATTTTTGCTTTTATTTAATAAACATTAAAAAGAATTTAAAAAATCATCTATTGCAAAATCATTGTTTGCACACTCAAACCTTAGTAGTAAGAGGTACCTATATGTATATAAAACATCTTTTTGTAGACATAATCCTAGGAAACCATTGACTTTTGACTTAGAAGTGAAGTTCTTAAGCAACTGTATTTCTTTAACTTAATCTACTTAAGTGTGTTTGAAGAGATTTTGAAAATTTCCAAAAGTTTCTACTTTGAAGCGGCTGAGCATACATTAATTGCACAGTCAGACATCAAGAGCATTAAAAGCTCCGCTGAACACTTCCTTACACAAAACCGAGAAGCAAACATTCCTACAAAATTGCGGCCATTTCTTTGCCTTTTATTTTTAATCCACTTTTGTATTTCCTCAACACTGTTGAAACTAAAGAAAGCTTGCAAAAAATCTTTAACGCTGTTTATTTAATCTCAAGCTAATGTCTTTCATAACTACCCGAGGCTTAAAGTATAGACCTTCAAAGCGGACCGTTATTATGTAATCTATTTAACGCTTTACCGCGGTGTTTTTGCAGGAATTGCAGGAATTCTCTAAGGTTTTGTGTTTAAATAAAGAGCCACAATTCAAAGAAAACATTCTTTTACTTCACCTTAATCTTGCTTGAACGATCTCCATCTCATCTTACTATATCAAATTTATTTCGTTTCGTGTCTTATTCCATATTATAACAGTTTTAATATTTCATAAAGTTACATAATTAATCGTTACAAATAAAAAAGAATGAGTTACAAACCATATATTTAAAACATAATAGTTATCTTGTTGTTGAGCCTAAAACCAGTTTTTCTGTGACAGAGACAATTCTTTCTTTTTTTCTTTTCTTCATCACAAAAATAGACGTGACCATTTCAGCTTCTGCATTCAAACTACTCAAACTTACCCACAAAAAAGAACTGCATTCACTAAAATACTTCCTTGGGACTAAAGCGGTTTCAAATCAACAAGCTGTAAGCCAGCAAGTAAAACAATTCAGCTCTCTACTCTAGTCTCTGGAGCATTATGAGCTTAGCAGACGCATTCATAAAACTTTAAAATTGAAGTTCGGTTTGAAAGCCATTTAAGAGTCCACCACAATAGTAACAGTAATGTAATGGAAAAGACGGTAGGCTCATGTTTCGTGTATTTGTTACATGGTATGGAAATAGCAAACGAGCAAGCAGCCCACCTGATGGTAAGCGGCCACTGCCGACCAAGGATATCTATTATCAACCCCAGATAAGATCATACCTGAGGTCGGCCACATATGCGTTGCTACCCCTGAGGACAAACTTAGAACGCCTCGAGTAAGTATATCATCCTTACCAAACTCTTCAAACCTGAACACAGCAGCGCTTAACACTGATGTTATAAGGCAGAAATAGGTGTGGTGGTGGTGCCAGAAGTGTAGGTTAGATCCCCTCGAGTAAGTATGTCTCCCTTACCACACCCTGTTTTAAGCCCTTCTCAATAAATGGCCTACGTAGTTAAAAATGAGATTCAATGGTTCTAGTTCACTTATATAAGTGTATTCAAAAAATAATCTTTTCATCTGTATATTATTTAGTATAGATTAAATCGGTTATAGATATACATATGTGGCAGTGATCACCACACCTACCGGACTTATTTTTATAACATTAAAATACAAGTAGATAAAAACAAACACCATTTTATTAAAAACTTTGAACAAGAACAACAAACAACCCAGTTCGTATATCATATTTCGAGAAAGTTGAGGAACCCGTTGAAATTATTCATCCATGTTTGAAAATTATGACTAAGTT
>DWNY01000577.1:0-15628 GCA_018250635.1 Telegonus apastus | reverse complement strand
TTATTTTGGAATATATTTTATATTATTTTTTTTAATTTTATAAATAGGTATGTACCTATAGTAGATGTTATAAATTTTACAAGAAAAAAATAATGAAATTTACTTTTGTTATTCAAGTAAGATGATAATGTTTATTTCTCTTATTTTTAAATAACAGATTTTATATGACAACAAATGTTGAAGTAATTGAAAGAAGACTATCATTCTATTTATGACAGATACGAAAAAAAAGGCAAGATTGATTGATGATTGAACCAACACAACTTTTTAAACTTATTGCAAATCTTGGTATATTTTAACAATACCTAAAAATACATACAAAGTTTATAAAACTCACAATCTTCTAATAAATTAAAGGTAAACCTTTACCATGCCTTTAAAGCTTATTACCATTTCTCACATCATAACGCTGTCGTTTTCTGTTTAATTAAATATTCATTCACAGGTTGGCATAAAGCGGTCCCCGAACCCCTAAATGACGCGAAGCGGATGCGGTGTAAGTTAACTCGTACTATTTAACCATCCGTTCATGCAGTCGAAATGAAACACCCTTCGGCATAAAGCGAGACAAGGACGACAAACATCGCGGTTATAAAAACTACCGAGTAAGAAAGGGTGACAAGATACTCAACAGGGCATAACTCATAAATAAAATACAATATGGTGAGCAAAACATTGAATTATGCCGGTATTATGTCACATTTGGCCTTTGTGAATTAGTCACGGCGCATCGCGAGGGGAAGATTGAGTATCGGGCGCAGTTGTTAACATACTGGACTGGTATGATTTTATTGCTTTGATGTTAATCATAAATTACTATTTAGCATAGGATTGGATTAATCTTAAATAACCTTTTATAACTGCATAGAATTTTGCTAAAGACATGAGTAAAAATATTATCTTATACAGGCAGACACACATGAAAAGATTGGGATTGAAAAAGCTCAGAAAACATTAATTATCTTTGAATGAATGGCAACATCGAGAATACTTCAATTTATAAACAAAGCGCACAGGGCGCCGCACCACAAAGGGGAAAACGCGGCGATACGATTCAGCGAAATCATAGAAAAGCACATAAATTGATGCGCATTAACATTTCCTTTATCCTACGTGTCGGCGTATGATGGGGGCGCCACCGTCGGGAGCCGCCCAAGACAATAAATTTACATATTTCACCCCTCAAACAGACCTTTTTTGCCATTCCACAGAATTACGCACATATGGGAATATTCTGTTGAATATATCAGCCGTTCCGAGATATTTTCTCCGAATAAAATTATCTTCGTCGACACATTTGCAGATAGGGAAAAGCTGTCATACTTCGTTCCTGTTGAAGCCAATGAAGAATGATACGTATTGACAGTACGTACAGTAAAGACTACAGTACTCACAAAATGTAACAATAAAACTAGCCAAGATAGGTGTAGCATACTCCTATTACATTAATTATTATTATTTACATCATATCAGATCTAACTTTGTCTAAGTTAGATCTGAAACTAAACTAATTCCAAACTTTTTAATTCGTAAAATTACATATCACATTAAATATTTCGAACTTTTATCAAATTTTACGTTAAGTGTTCAAAAATTACAAAAAGATTTTCAAAAAAACGTACTTATAATCAATTGTATTTTATCAATTTTAATAATGCCGTACCATTCTAACAAACATTAACCCACATATAAAATATTAAGTAATTAAGTAACTACATACAGATACACATGAAACGTTTCTGCGGTAGAAGCGCTATGCTCAAAAGGCTCAAATCAAAATCATTTTCACAGTCCAGTGAAGTTCTATAGGCCATTATAAGTACAGTCGCAACCGTAACTTACTATTATTTCGATAATTGACAAGTATAACAAATTATACTATAATAGTTATATCAAAATCTTTATTAATTACGTGAATACTACTACAATAGCAATGATAGCTAAGTCGTTGAAGCTCGGCCTCTCAATCCGGGGTTTGAAGTTTGAACTCAGGCACGCTCCATCTAATGTTTTCAAAGAAATGTGCTCATAAGAAGTTGATTATCATTTGCTATAATCGCAAAAAAATATCATGAGGAAACCTGCAACAACAAACATCATTAAAAAAAAATCTGAAAGGTGTGTGAAACATACCAATTGGCTAGCACTGTGGACTATTGCCTAAAGCCCCTTTCACTCTGAGTGCCTCGTGCCCAGCAGTGAGACAGAAATGGGTTGGCGACGAAAGTATTTATTTTAGTATACAAATGTTCCATGATTAACATATTTCAATTTTTATAGAATTCGTCATCAAATCCGATACATGCGTACCAAACTAGTAGCAAGAAAAGTTACTTTAAATACGATGTAATAAGAATGATATTTCACAGTATAGTTAGGATAAATTCGTAAATGATTCCCAAGTAACGAATTAGGCAGAGCACAGAGAATGGGACGGTCGCAGGCAGATGAACGACACTAATACTCATTAGAATTACATGGCGAAACGAAGCGACCGTCGCAGCGCGCTATCCACTGCCCACTTCATGGATTTAGGTACTTACCAACACTTACCATAAAGGGAATCATTCAGTAGAAAATTATAAATCAGTTGCAATAACTTAGTTAGATAATGATGATTAACGAATATACACATGTGTACCGTTACTAATTAATGGGCACATTTGATAGTTATAGTTGAAACTAAGTTGTCACTGGGAACCAAAAACGTTTTTCAACCTGAAATAATACACAAATCCTATTTAGAGTTCAATACAGAAGTGTTGCTAAATTAAGTTAAAATTTTATTTATATTTGACTAAGTATAAGCAGTATTTGTATTTACCAACTACAAAGCAATAAAGTCTAATTAATACCTTATGTCAAGCTTCACCCTGTGTCATATGGATCGTCGCCTAGAAATGTATATTACCTTATCTCCATACATCCAATTTAAACATAGCATTTTTATCTACTACTGATTTAATAAAGAGTAGCTGATTTTTACAAATATACTCTATGTTATTTTTCAAGAAAATATACATACTGTTTATAAAAATTATGAAACAATTCTGAAGTACCAAATCAGACAGTAGAAAGTGTAAGGACGGTAGTAGACGAATGACACTAATACTCATTAGAATTACATGGCGGAACGAAGCGCCGGTCGCCGCAGTGCACTGCCGACTGCCCACTCCATGGATTTACTGACCAGTCCTTCACATACAAAGGACCGCGTTTAGCAAAATACCAATGGAAAGCTTGACGTTGCATTTTATCCGTGCACATTATGTCGCAGGAAATATGATTAATTCTTTGATTGTAATGATGCACATTATGATAAACATAACACAGCGATAAACTCTCAATCGAATTTTAAAACGAATACTTTCCTTAGACATCAATTAAGAAGCAATTATTCTATTCACCTTAAAATCCAGATAAATGTTTATTTTTTCACCACTTCTGAAGAGTTAATACACTCGCATGTTGCATGGCTATCGCACTCTCTAAGGTCATTTCTGAAATAAAATTTAAGATAAGCCAATATAGAGCATCTGTAAAATATAGATGCTTACTTTATTGTGTTATGATTTTATTGTACATAACTGTTTGTCAGGCAAACTTAACAAATCTTTAAGTAATAATTTACCCATAGCGCCTGACAACCCGAATACATATAGATGCAGTAAGACAAACAAACAAAAGTTTACTCAAGGCGCTAATCTTAGCAATTTCATTTGGTTAAAATTGTTGATAATCCAAAATTTGTATCTAATCAAAGCCAAATAGTTTCCGTTCACAAAATTCGCTTCCTTCCTTTCACAAAATCTCGACATAATATTTCGTTGTATTGTGTCTTGGAGCGAGTAGCGAGTGTTGGGAAATATAGCATTCTGTGCACGAATTCCACCACAATCGATAAGAGAGATGACCACTGGCCGCGAGGCGGGGCGCAGCGGGGGCGAGGAGTCCGATGGGGAGACTGTTATTTGATTAGTCTTACCGAGAATGAGCTCGCCTTTACTTAATGGGGTGAGGGCTTGTAACCGGACCACGTATAATTTCCACGTTCGCTAAATATAACAACAGGAAAGCTCCAAACTACATTACGATTAAATCGACCCGACTAAACAATAATACGATTCGGAGCAAAACACGAGTACACCAAAAAGGCGTTCTCTCATCATCGCTTAATAGACACGCATTTCGACATAAATGAGTTTCGCTTTAAATTAATTAGTAGCACATTTCCATTATAAGGACAAATGTAAAAGCGACCGCTTAATAGCGCGGTGGAAAACTCGCTAGTTTTAGCTCGCGAGAATAGGGCCGGAGAGAAATTGCGGATAGACATAATCAGTCTTCTGGCTTTGAGGCCGCCGGAGCCCCCTAATGTGCCGCACGCTCTTCACCTGATGAATACACACGCATTACCTCCCGTTGATAGAATTCAATATCAACGTTTCATTTAAACGTAATTGAAATTTTAACGTTCGCGCCGAACGATTCGTGTTATCCGCATAATAAATATGTGCTTTAAGATCGTTTTCGTATATACCTACATTATATCTAAGTGACTACATCTTTGTATTTCTACAAAACTATTATTATATTATGCAAAAGTCGCCAAACCTTTGCTATATGAATTATCTGAACTCGTCCTAAGGAGAGTAAACAACGTTAAGCCAGATAAAATATTACAAAAACAAAAAATATTAAAGCTATTTTCCACCGCCTGCAGTACCTATCGTAGTACTTGTTTTATTTTATTCAGTATTTATTTGAAAACAGCAGTAATATATTTTTTATAATAAATAAACAAGCAATTGCTTCAAAAATGTA
This sequence comes from Telegonus apastus, assembly GCA_018250635.1. Taxonomy (NCBI): domain Eukaryota; kingdom Metazoa; phylum Arthropoda; class Insecta; order Lepidoptera; family Hesperiidae; genus Telegonus; species Telegonus apastus. The sequence continues at coordinate 10,804 of DWNY01000577.1, read as the reverse complement.
CCAAATGAATATTAACATTGTATTTAAAGAGTAAGGAAAGACTCAAAAATCCTTACATCATTTAAAATTCGCACCGAATTAAACCATTATAGTTCGTAACAAACCTTAATGCTTCTTAAGGCTATAGTGGAAGAAAGTTTCGGCAAACAGCGGGTTAGACTGCGAGGACGGTCCGTAATGACCCTGTCCCGATCTTACAAAAGGCAATTACAATAAACTTCCATTCGCACATGCTCGTTAACTGGGCGATATATATTGGAGCCCTCAGTCAAGCCGTCGTTCGCAATCGTTTCATCTTGCCGCTTCAGTACTTAATATCTGTGCTAAATTTTAGTTACTCTCTAAGATGAAGTAATTTCTATGTTATCTGGGAAGTATAAATGTAACTGCGTTAAACGAACTACAACTTTATCTTTTACTCATCAACGTACAAGTCAAAAATTAAAATATTATTTTTCAGTGCTGCTTCAGTTACTGTTATATATTTACAATTATAACAATATTTTTACTTAATAGGCAATTCTACAGGTGTCGTAAGTCTTTGGTTTATAACTATACTTTGTAACAAAGAGAATTTGTAAACCTTTTAAAATAAATAAACGGACCGAGCTCAACATATGTGGAATAGAAATGTGACGCCCCCCTCATACACCTTAACTGCCGAGCGCACACTTTACGAGCTGGGGATTAACCCATGTAACGAGATTCATTAATTCTTGTCGTTAAAATTTGTCGTTCTCGATTAATAAGGAAGTCCCGGTCGCTAGAACGTTATTATCACTCGACCGCAGCCGGGTGTCGCAGCCAGCCTCGCCTGCCGCGAAACTTCCCACTCCGCCCGCTTTATTTACACTATCGAGTAAATTAAACTCGCGCCCGAGTGTCGGAGAAAACTTTAACAGAACTTTGTGTGTAATAAGTGGTGCAACAACACGAGGAGAAGAGCAAACGTCGGACGCGGTCTCCGCTCCGCACTTCGCTCCCACTTAACTCTTTGGGACATATTTATTCGACCCTCCGGCGACCGCTGAGCTCGCCCGCCCCGAGCCTCTTCAAAATTAACCTAACGAATCAAAGGAGCTATTAAATGTTTCCGAACGACCCCAACGTGCCATCTAGAATGTCTACGTTGTCTGGTAATCACGATAGATTGACCGTTGTATAAATTTTTGATCATTTCCGGAAGAAATGAAACAAAGAGCCGCACGAATGGTTAGTAATGTCCGTCTCCTGTATCAGTGTGTCTGTAATTTTTAATGTGGGGTCAATCAGGGAGCTATACCGTATATCTCCGTCGAGCTGAGGCCGTAACGATAATGAATCGACGCTGTAAGTGCGCCGTACCGAACTCAGGAATTATTAACAGCAGCGTCCTTGTAATAACATCCTCTTCTGGATGTTACTGCACAGAATAATAATTTATTCTTCATATTGTATAACAAAGCACATTGAAGACTTAAAAGCATTTCTTATACGACATAAGCTGTCGTAGCCATTAGACAACGCATAAAATATTTATAGAAATGGTCAGCGTCTTAATTCCTCTTCAGTTAGATCTTACTTATTCATAAAGAACACCTTCGGTGTCCACAAGAACCGCATTTCCTTGTACTTAAAAGACCCTTCCTCAGAGGGGCAGTGGACTTGTCTATTTGTTTCTCCTACCTGTAACCCTCGCACAATTGTCCACTAAGTGTTGATTGCTTGTAAACATTGTCTTCAATTTAAATGTTTGCTTTGGCCAAATGTATGTTTAATAAGCAGATTTACAAGGGACATTCCGACAATTTTGTGTGTCTGTGTTGTATAACGATATTAAGGATTTTGTTTAAGGAAATATAAAACTTGCGTCATAAGTTTATTGTGCTATAGAAGTTGTATGCGTGGTGGGAATTGATAAGGCGCGCTCGAACCTTTTCGTCTATTGCTTGAAATTTATTGCTGTTTTGGGTTTTTATTGTTCCGTTTTACGGCCTCCTCGTGTATAAATCGTATAGATAGAAGATGAATTCAGCGACCGCTATCGACACACCCCATATGTTTCTTGTATTGCCCTAATATACCTTGCAGGTATATAAATATTTAACCATATAAAACGCTTCTGTATTTTTTGCCTTAGCATTGATTGTAATAAAACTTATCTGGGGGCGCGACAGTGGCCCACCAACTCATGCAAAAATGTGACACGGTAACCATCCTTTTCTCGAAACGGTTTTGGCCATTTTCGACCTCATATAACTTCCAACTAATCAAGCAGGTATTTGTATTAATAAAGTATACTTCATATTTCTTTCAATTATAACCACTAGTTCAAGAATTATAACTAGTCAAAGTTTCTTAATAGAAGACATTCAGGTTCAATTTGGTCGACCAACATGATGATTTAAATATCGTCTAATCATTTTTATTTTAACTTTGTTGATACCACTGTCATATGTATTTCGGCCTTTTAATTGCAGTGTTAAGCACAGCTGTGTTCTGTTTTGAAGGATTTGTTAAGGGAGACATAGCTACGTATACAAGACGATCCACCTCAGTCCTCAGGAAATAGAAAATTAAATGACGTCGACTTTAAGAAAAAAGACCTGTTCCTACTTGCGTATGGTTCTACATCATGCAACATCAACAAATAGTATATTAGATTTAGTTACGTTTTTAGTACTATATATTCAACGTGTTGTTTATTTAAAGGTATGAATTTAACAGTGAAATTTATTAACTTAGAATGTCCCTCGTAGAGGTCCATCACAGCGACCCGGTGTCTACGATATATCACGTGAAATTATACTCGTGGCAGCTCCGGGTGCGGGCGCGACAGGGACGGCAGGCGCTGACCCTCGGCCCATAATGTACGGTCCGGTTAGGTACACGACTTACGGAAAATGGTACCTACGTAACCTCCGGACCCCGCGCCCGCTCCCCGTGCATGAAATGCTTATTATACGCGGCACGTACGCCGCCACCCCGCGTTTTCCGCCGACCACCTTCGTCTCACTCGCTCCCACCACCGAACTGACCCAACGGACAAAGACACCCTACCGATATTATAGCAAATCGAGGATTGTTATGTCCGGTCCGGCAGAGGTCGGCGTAATATATGACCACGGTATTCCGGGCACATATATTAACAGAGAACTCGCCTCATACGAAAAGATCTTGCACGATGGAAACAAATGGCAAGGAAAATTTTGTCGGTGAAATTCATTGAGATGGAAGAAGCAAAAACGGGACGAAAAATTACTACGATTTTTCAGCGTGATCTGACTATGGTATGCGTATAGTGAAACAAAAGCTGTCGTAAAAGAAAACTTTCCAGATCCCCACGAACATATTGAAAACCACTCATTAATATTAGTTTGATTTTATTAGTATTATTAATAGGACATTATCATCGAGAACAATATGATGTCATATGTTTAATTAAAATTTACTTGGACTGAATCCACCTATTTTATTTATTGAATGCATCGCAAAAGAAATATGGAAACAAAAAATATACCGTGTATACCATAAATGCAGGAAATAAAACGTCATCAATATTAATAACCATAATAACATACAGTAAAGCTCTTTTAATAAAAAGTATAACCAAAAACGCCGGTAAAAAATAATACGAACATTAAACTATCTTTAAATTCACATCTAGCAGCGCCCTCTTTATGTCTTCATCAACGGTCAAGTGAATCTATCACCCACGCAAGACAGTATACAAATGAAGAATGATCACTTCGGTGCAGCGGTGGCGGAGAAACTCGCAATATCCGATGCAGTGTATGACATGTCGCGCTAAGTGACTGATGGGGCACATCGCACGAACGGTACCAGTACTATAAAGCTTTGATAAAAATGTATACTAGCAGGTAGACAACGAAAATAAGAATAAAAAAAGAGATTTAGTTTCATTTAAAATTAAAGCTTAAGAACATTAACAGAAATTTCGGAGGAAAGTATCTTGTAAACATGTTAGAGCCAATTAAAATGTAAATTATTGATGTAAGTATTAAAAAATAATTTCATCACTTACCTTTAAGGTTAAGATAAACAACGTGGGGAACATACTCGCCCAAAATTTCATTTAAAAAGTTCTCAGGAATTTGTGAAGTCTACCAATACCTGCTTGGCCATTATGATCGATTATAGGTTAAGCCCTAGAGAGTAATAGATTTGGGCTAAAATAGTAACGGGTTAACGACAATAAATATGAGTGTTAAGTCTGTACACGTAAGGAGACATAAAAGCGCAGAAAAGCTGCTTATAAATACAATCACGCCCTCGCGATAAATGTCTAGGGGCGCAGTCGCCCACACTGCCTAAACGAATTTAAATAAAATCGGGTATTAAAATCTCCAGGCGATCTTGCAAAAATATACCTATGTCAGGAGAGATTTGAACGAAATAAAAATTCCTCAGGCTCGTCGCATTATCGAGGGGTGGGGCTCCTGTTTTCTTTTATAGCTGTCGTAAGGTATAATCTTCAAGAAAAATGCGATATTTAAATGAAGCGAATTCCTCGATAGGGATTTGCTTGATACCCGAAATTTTTCAGTTGCAATTCCGTTTATTAATTCAGCGACGCCTCGTGTAATCGTGTTGGGGCGTCGTAGAAACATCTGTCGTGTTAAATCGGGAATTCGTTAACAGTTAAAAGAGGTTAACGTTTGGAACGATTAGTTAATAATCCGCAGTAATGTCTATAATATGTAAATGTGAGTACAATTGGGAGATATGCGTCGAGATTTTTGTTTAAACATATCGGTAACCGTGCGTTAGGTTGCATGGTGTTCAGAATAAACATTAGGACACTAATGAGGGTTGTGAGTCGGGAGTCGCGTGCGCGGGCGCTCCGCTGCGCCAACAAGGATCAGCGCCACGCGCCCGTCACGCGCAACACGTCTCTAATTGCCCTTCCATAGGGATTGTGACAATATTGGACAATCCAGTGAAAATAACACCCAGCTTTTGGGTGTAATATTTGAACCCTACATAATCTCTTATTTTAATAGATAAGTGGAGGCGTAGTCGTGTGATTTGTCGTGGATTTATATGATCCATTTCATTTATGTTATTACAATATCGCTATTGTAGTAAACACGCTACGTTCACTAAGTACATGTTTGTTTTAAATAAATTTGTGGTACTTTACTTCAACGGTTTCGTAATCAAAGCTTGTCATTTAGGCACAGATTCGGTGAAATTAAAGGAAAATAAAAGACGGGCGCGACGCAAACGGCTATCAAGAGAAATAAAAAGAGCAAAGCAAATGAGAGGAACTCATTTGGGCGACCGCTGAATTGTATTCGAGAGGATAATAAAAAGGGAAGTCATCAGTGACACGCACAATAAGCATCAACCTCAAGAATATCATAGATAACGGCGCGGGCCTCCGCCGAGAGCTCATTAGGAGACCGTAGGGAAATTAAAAAGAAAGCAAGATCTTGGACTCAATTGCGGCCCGAGAAAAACGACGGCCTTCCTCTCATAACATTACATACAGCTTCGGTCGATTTTCCGGACAATTATTATTTTGTGACGCGTAAAGCAAACCAGGAAATGTAGTTAATGGCAGATGGACGGAAATAAGACGTTTTTGACGAGCGAACATGATCACGATCAATTTAAATAATTCTAATTATCATAAATATCTCTTAACAACTAAAACCACGTGTGACATTACTATAAAGATAAAAGTATGACAAAAGACTTCCTAAAGTCTACATAACATAACATTCAGTAATATTAATATACGTAATAAAGAATTTGTGATTCATAATTATTGCAACATAAAAATATGTTGCAATAATTGCATTAAATATTATTGTTGGTTAAAATACGTATGTAACCTTTACGTATCAAATCATTTACATTCCAAACCTAATTAATTGAAAAGTATCTAAACTAGTAGAATACAGAGGAAACAATTAATTGCCCTATCGGAGAACAAATTTCAAGTCTTTGAACTTACTCGATTTGCTAGAAAGAAGCTATAGAAATCTTGCATTTATGCAAAACAAAGGCAATCAAGGCCCGGACGAACAGAAGAAATGAGCTTCATTAAGCGACGGAATGAAAACTTTAATAATGTAAGATGCAAAAAAGTCGCCTAAAAATACTTAAGAAAATCTGACAACATAAAGGCTGTTGTAACCGGGGACTCGTCGTAAAATCATTAAGATGCTAATAAAAACTTCCTTTTGTCGCACAGAGACGAACTTCGGGGACGACGAAAAAAATATTCAAATAAAAACTCAATCGAGAGAGTGGAATAGGAAACGGTGCCCATGATTATTCTTCAAAACATAATGAAGAGAATTAATGTAAATATTCTTTTTGCTCAGAACTTTCCGCCCTCCGGAAAGTTTTATTTCAGGGCGCGTCGTTTAACAACCGACCCTACTTATTGACATTCAATTCGGGGGAAATTGATTTATGAAGATTGTTGCCTTAATTGGGGAAAGATTTTTTGCGATGGATATAAATAGTATTCGGAGTACGTCAAGCGTAGACATCTATTATAGAGGTCTACAGTAATTCATTTAACAGTTTTCACATAAAATTACCATAAGGTTGTTATATTTTACAACACACAAGACATATTTAAACATAGTACTTCTACTCACAAAGATTAAAAGATTCTCTACTCTCTTTGAGACCAAAATAGAATCGAAAATACCGTCAGTAGCAACGTTCTTTTCTTGGAAGTATTTCTTAGAAATATTAAAGATTCTAGTATATACATAATTTGAACGGAAATAAAACGGATTAATTTTAAATACTGCTTATTTTTACACGACAACGTCAGAAGGAGGGTAAAGTTTTTCCAGTGTATTTATGTATGTCCATTTGCTTGGTACGCTCTGCAGTTCAACAACTTGACGAATTTTCACAAATATAGTTGGATTAATATCAATTTTCACAGTGATATAGGCTATATTATTCTAAATATGGCGTTTGAGAATCGAGAAAAGACGAGAAAGGAACTATTTTTACATACCATAGCATCATAGCAATATGCATATCAAATAAGGACGAGTAAGAGACCATTACAAAAATTATATATGTATATTATAACACTTTTACTACTATTTTGACGCAAATGTCTAGAAAGCGTTAAATTAAGTAAATTATTATAAAAAAAGAAAAACTGTACTGTTCAAAACCATTTCAATTAAAATTTGAAAAACAAGTAACTACTTGTATCTTGTACCGTAGGGGGTGACAAACAATTATTATAGAAAAAACTACCAAAACTACATTTTAAGCTTTCGAGTATTTGTTGTATTTATAGTAATTTACATTTATATTATAAAAGTCATTGACCTTATTTTTACAATGCTGTCTGAGTTGTTTTTTGATGTCAGCGTACAACAATAGGTTGCATTATTGAACAGCTCGTGACTGCAGCTTGATTGCACGTCATACTGACTGCACCCAACAAGCGTAACACATGTCCCTAATTTCAGAACTATTAAAAAATTTAAACCATTATACATAACGCATTATTTTATTTTTGTTACTTCGATATCCACATTTCCTGCATCTGCCTTTGTGTGTATTGATTATATAGTGTTTTATTACTATTAATTAGAATTCACAGCAAATAAAAAACGTACATTTACTTTATTGTAGAAATACTTGAACTCTCCCATGGTTTCTACTGTATAAGAGACATTTTTTAAATAAATATTGCGATGTTGAGACAATTACTTGTAGCATAACTAATGAATTATTTATAGAGAATATAAGCATCACCCTTTACACTTTTATTTTAATTCAATATTGAATTAAGAGATTAACACGAATAGTATAAAGGTTGTCTTTATGAGACAGAAGGTATTTTTAAGGATTTAAAATTAAATGCCCGTAAATAATTGGATCTCTCCTGAAGAATTATCTAAGGGTCCATATAGGGTTCAATACCTTTTTACGGACGATAAAAATAATAAGTCGAGGTCCTTATTTATCTGAGTTTTTATACGTTTAACACATTCTTTGTCTCAGCAATTAAATGGACAAAGCATGAATAAAGCAAATTAATTATCCTATCTTTATTTAATTGAAGTAGAAGAATTAACGTCCTCTACACAGTAAATAGACATTAGGCCAAATTATACACATTAAGAGGTCCCGAATCGACTCCTAATATGCAATCACATACTTTATAGAAAATTTATCGTACCTATTACAAGATTCGCATTAAACTACCCAGAAAATCTTTAACCTAAGCTTTAAGCTTATAAAAGCTCGGCGCTAATGGCCGGATACCGGAAATTGCGCTCTCATATATCTCCCGACAGATTTATGAAAGTACCCACACATGAGCCGGTGTCTCCGCGCCCTACGAGGCTTTTGTGTGCTTCGCTACTCACGAATGAGAACACACACCGAACGAACCTCGCTTCGAGACTTATTATTGTTATTAAGGTTTATTGATTTCAACGAGTAGACTAGTCGTTTACACTTTGAGAAAATGTTATCGTTATAATGTGTATTTATGACATAATTACTGATTTTACGGACATGAAAACCGTAACAATTTACATGAAAATTACTATTTAGATAAAGTAATAATTTCCGAAATTATTTAAATATTGCGGTATTTTCATATATATAAACAATTTTATCATTTTTGTAGTTGTACTATAAAACTACCAAATTTCTACTTTTTTGAAATCAATATATTAATCAGAGCGTAAACACCCTTACTGATTACAGATAAGGTACTGACCATGGGCAAATGCAATTCCATTTCGCAGTTCTAATCCCTTTCTAAACACACATTTAGATGCGATCTTTATCCGCATGTTAATGCTGCGCGCGTAGCAAAGGGCTACACCGTAGCCGCGTAGCAGATAATCCGTGGCCAAACGCGCACTCTCACGGTGCCTCCCGTAGCCGCTGATATGACTGATGGTCTTTCCCTGTCATGTTTAATGCATCTGTCAGCTCTGCATACATATTCGTAACGATATGGATTTATGAATTACAAGCCGGGCCCGCGGTTTCACCCGCGCGTGAAAAATGGCATACATACATATAAACATAAGTGATAACTGGTTCCTGATACCTGATAACAACTGACGACGACGCCATGGTTTATCGGTAATAATTTTATTGTGCGGAACCAACCATTTCTATCAGCTATTTGAAAGTAAAAATCTCGTTATAATCATTTTTGAAGATTACCCGGAACAAACAAGCAGACAAATAAAAAAAAAAAGTTTTATTTGGTACGGGTACCGTGTATACTTTTATGTACATTTAGTAGTAAGTTATTTTTGACATTACAACCAGAAACTTTTTTTTGTATAGATTATTAATAGTAGGTAGTGCTTTTCTTCGATATCATTATACATAGAATTAGGTACATTTTCGTAACAACCTTTTAGGTGCAATATTTTTGATGTGTGAAAAAATCTTATTCACTACGGTGAACAATCACATGAAACTCGAGACTACCTTCTTGAGAAGTTGATTGGCAAAGAAATATAGCGCTATATGGGCACTCGACTGGACGCTGTTTTTTTAGGATCGTAATCTTTCCCGGCGTATCCCGCCTTAGCTCCGGCCGACACGTACCGGCCATTGTGACGTCGAATACGTCTTCCGTGGCTCTTCTTATATGAGCGTTACAAGTGCTTTCTAAATAATCTAAGTCCAGTTGAAGAGAGCGTATTGTATTGACATAGTGGAGTGGTGGCCGGCCGTATAATGCCTGGCGGGTGTGTGCGACGCGTCGGTGCAGGGTGCCTTCGTGTGCGCCACGCTTGATAGAATAAGCAAGTCGTCCGGCGCCGGGGGGAGGGCAGGGGGGCACCCGAGAGGATCTTCAAGACTGGACCTCCACCACCCCCTGCCCACTACACATCTTCTGTAGCACTTCCCGTGGCCACATCGCTCTCTAATGGACCTTTACATTATTTTATGAAACAATGTTATGATATAGTGTCTAGTTCAAATTATAGAGCCTTTACGTTGTTTTAATGAGCGAGTGAAATCTTTTGACATTGCAGATATTATGGTTGAACTACAACGATTTGAAATTTAAGATATTCTACTATTCTACTTTGTAAAAATGTTAATTAAATTGAAAATAATTTGTATTACATGGGCAACAAGATATCTTTAGATGGTTTATTGAAAATTTTATATAACTACAAATGGAAATGTGAAATATTGTTATGATTACGTATAACTATTTATGGTGTTACTTTCAATTTTTTAAATACATTTTAGAAACCAACTGGTAAAAACACGTTTTAAAATAATTTTATCTACGACAAAGGTAGCTTACTGGCAAGTTAATTTTAATAAATTCTTTAAATGGTAATGTAATTTGTTACTTCAAAACGACAAGAACTTTGCACAAAAACAGATGGAAGACAAATATACTCAGTTTTTATTATTTAGTGTATGCGGATACGGTATTCGTGCACCATATTAACCATCTGTCATAAATATACAAAATGTTTGCAAAAATACTATAGACTAGCATTTAAACCTGTATGAAATAAATTCACCGCAAGTTCAGTAAGTTCGTTAAAACGCCACGAGCAGCGAGGCGCCGGAAGCAAATCATATTAACGAGAACGTCGCAGCATTCGCATCTACCTCGCTTTTAGTTCACAATTCCACTGTCAATATTCCACTTTGTGTTCAGTTTTGTATAAAAATTGGACACAATCACTTTAAGGTGATATTGGGACATTGGAACTATTAGATTACTACTTTTTCATAAAGCATATTAGTTATTTTTATATGATTTTTCTGTAAATAAAAAATAACACGCAACAAACCTTTATTAACC
>DWNY01000576.1:0-15631 GCA_018250635.1 Telegonus apastus | reverse complement strand
ATTAAAAATATTTTACATATAAACTATAGCAGAATGCATTACAAATCGTCTATAATATTCTGAAAATACAGTCGGGCAGTAAGAGCTTAATGATAATTCACAATTTTAAATTGACTTATATTTACCTATTTATTGAAGCGTCACATTCTTGAATAGCACCGGTACCTAAACAATTAAAGGTAGTGTTAGATAATTGTAACAAAACAAGTTGTAAAAGTAGTAAGCAGTATTACCTTTATCTTGTGGCACTTTCTCCATATTTGGGGTTTTCGTATTATGCTGATTGGATCCACTGTCCTGCTGGTCGTCTGAGAAGTACATTGAAGTAACATTGTCCCTACAAGATAAGCAAAACGCAAAATGTTTACATAAAGTCACAAGATGAAATCATAAGCAATGTCTGCGCTGTGTATTTACCACCAAGGTTTGCGCTCTGTTGAAGGTTGCCACAAATCCACATTAGTATAACAGCTCAATATATTGTAAGAAAATCTGGAGGAACATAGGATAGGATTAATAGGAAAGAAGACATAAAGTACTAATGTTTCAACTGATAACATACCCATTTTCGCTCACGGTCCTATACACTCCTGAAAAGAAAAGATAGAATGTCATGATGAGATTTAAGTGTACAATGGAAAAAAACGCAAATTCATCTGTCAATTAACCCTTACCTTCTTGTAGTTGAGTAAATGAAACAGTATTAGCTTTTCGATTATCTCTAGCATCATTCTTAGTTAAATGATGAGTGTCTTGATGTCTGTTATCAATATTTCCAGAACCTATTTTATGTGTTTCAACATCGCTTACTTTACTTGTATTCATAGAATTATTTTTAGCTTTCTGCTTTTTCCTCTTTTTAGACTCCATTACTTTGTAAATAATTATTCGTTCAGCATCATCTATTTTTTTACCCTCATCTGATTTGTGTCTGGCCGTATTATCGAGCTTCACTTGTAAATTATCTACAGAACTTGTGTCAGTTTCGCATGAAGATTCCATGGAATCATTATTATTTTCTTGTATAATAACAGTTTCCACAACCCTTTTGTGTGATTCATTATTGACGTCTCTAGTAGGTGGTGTATGTTTATGCCGCGATCTGTATTCGTGATAAGTGTCCACAGAACTAAATTTAACAGTATTCCCTGATTTTTCTTTAAAATTGTTTGGTATAGTGTGAACAGCTAAACTACTATCACTTTCAGGCACTGGCATCCAAGAGTATTGAAAGTCTCTATTGATTGCATTATTATCTATATCAATCCTACCAGGGGATTTCGACTCGCTTCTATTGGGGTCCCGCATAACTGTTCGACATTTTGAATGCTAAAAGCCAAAATAAATATATTTAATTGGTTAAATTTTGCATTATAAATTTTTTTGGCCTTATTAATAATTTATTTGCATGCTTTTGATAATCTACAAAGAGTATTTACAATTTTGTCTGTAATAAATTTATTACGATGCAATAATTTAATAGCGATCCTCTTTACATACCTTACAATGGCGTCTACTACAATCCCTTTCTATTTTCTTATATTCTTGTTGCAACCTTTCTTGGCGTTTGTCCCTAATCTCTTGTTGTCGGTCTCCATCCATGTACGCAATTCTCTGAAATAACACAAACATATTATGTATTCATATGGAGCTCAAATAAAAAAATATTATTTAATTCTTGCACAAATTTTACTTCTCATCCTTCCAAGCAATTATTTAACATCTATTATATATTATAGTCCACACAAATAGTATGGTTAAGGAGCTAAAAGCCAAAAGCATACATAGTCTATATCTAATACATACAGTTGATTTAGCAGTTCTTTCTTTTGGCATAGAATTTAAAAATGCCAATGTATCCCTGTATTCTTTATCAACATTTTGCTTTCTAACTGCTATTCTATTCCTTGCTTCCTGTAAGACTTTATGCTGTGATTTGTCACCGTTACCGAGTATCGACCCTTCTTTCAGAGCTTGTGAGTAAGCATCTTCATCAGTATTATGATCTCGAACAACTAATTTTTCAACATTGTTGGGAAGATACCTCATGTCTCTGGTATTATGATCATACATGGTCACAGAGTTTTTCTTGCTAAGTGCACTGTCTGGTTGGATAGATTTGCCAGATCTTGTAATGTTATTAGATGTACCTGAAACTGAATATGTCAATATTGTTAAAAATGAAGCAACATTTATCAAAAATTAATACAATATATTTTTGTGTGATTGTGATATGATAATAGTAAATCTGATATATGGTTTATAATTATAATTTTTATGGTATGCTACACAGCCCTTAAACTATAACTGTGTGAGGTAAACATGCTTAATGAAACTAATACATTCAAGCCAGAAATCTATCAATTAATACCAGCTATATGTAATTATTTCAAAGGATAACCACTTTTCTTTAATGAGAAACTATTGATTACAATATTTTCTTTAAATATAAATGATTCGCTAACAAATCCACTATTGTCAAATAGATGTAGATCACCTGGACTTCTATGCCTGTGCTGGCATTTACGAGTCCATGTACAGGATTTTGACTTGTCAAAACTGAAGTTAAGTTCTTGTAACTGTGATCTAAATGCTGAAATCTTGTTCATGCAAATGTTATTAGTCTTATAACAATATCGGGGAATAGGCGCTTTTTTGTAGGAACAGAATTCACAATTCACTTCAGCTCTCCAAGTGGGTGCTGGTATGACTTGCTCATCAAGGACGTGACAAATATGAGGAGATACACTACCATCAGTTCTGGAAGCCCTCGTTCTTAATAGTGTTTGTTTTATACTCTGCAGGTCATCTGTACTTTTCTTCTGATGCAATGTTGTTGATTCTCTCAGTCGCAATTGTCTGTTTTGAAGATATTCAGAGACCAATGTCAATGATGGTTTGATGGGCACTTGTTCGTCTGGAATGCTGGTGACGCCGCCACGCAAACTTGACGGCATTTCATCACTCAACGCAAACAAGTTGAGTCTTTTGTTCTTATCCAATTTATCGACATCAATCGTGGAATTTTTCGCACTATCATCTTTCGGTATAGATAGTGCAGGTATGTTAGGTTCCCATTCATATGGTATTTCTTCAAATTCCCACTGAGTACCCATGTCATTCTTCGTCACTGACTCGGAGTTATTTTTATTAGTTTCGGTATTTTCATTAACCCCATTGCCGTTTTCAATTGCATTGATGTTTATATCTTGTGCTTCATTAATATTTTTACTAGATGACGATTTTGTTAAATTATTTACAACAATTTGTGATTTTTCCCGACTTAGCTCGTTTGCAGCTTCCCTGAAGACGAGGATATAAAACAAATATTTTTTATTTATTAATGTATTTCTTGTTCAGTAAGAAAACATCAGATACTTTGATAATTTGAAACAAATTGCACAGAGGAATGTGTGATCTTATTTCTTTTCTATATTTATCTATATTTAAATAAACACTCTCAAAACATTAAGATGATTTTCATATAATTAACAGGTAATGAAACCTATTATTGTGTGTAATGTATTCTTACCTTGCCTGTAATTTCCTATCTAATAATTTCTTCTGTTCATCCAACTTTTCCTGTTTTTTCTTCCTCAATTCAGCGACTGCCTCTTTACCACGTAATTTTGATAAGTCTTTCTTTTCTGGAATGTCTAAACCGAATATGATGATTAGCAATTTTATGACTTTAGAAATGGGACAGGGATATCGCATTCCATGGAATTGCCATGCACCATTTGTACATACAATAAAACAAACTGTCTTAAGGTAGATTGACATTAATATCTTAGAAGGTAGCAGAAATAGTGCAGTTCACCAGGGGGCCACTGCCACACATAATTTGATACAGTTCTTGCATTATAGTGGAAGGGTGTGGACTAACTCAACTGACTTATGTATGAAGTAACTGTTTTAATTCTCACAAGTGGCAATAGATCTGTAAGCTTCAGTTTCATCTTCAGGGAGAACACCTGTTTTATATACAGATGGTTTCAGATATACATGAGTGACAGGTATCACTTATCATCAGGTAAACTATGCTCATTTGAACACATGCTAATTCAATGTTAGAAAAAACTAACACCCAAAGTATCTATAAAAATTTATGTATTGATTTAATGTTACTGCCTTACTGGTTCGCTGTAACATATACTAACAGTTTTTACAGTGCAATAAAATGGAGTCATACACAGTACAATAATGTCCAAATACCATTATGTATAAAAAGTTTTCAAAGATTATTTCCTACTGAGACAAACTTAACAGTAAAAATAATACACTTGAATACTAATTTGTCCTTGACAAATTTTTTAAGGAATATTTTTAAAGACATCTGCATTACCTGTTATGTTTACTTCAGAAGCATTTTTGTGACCAGCCCCAATGTTCTGGAGTCCTTTTGAATAGAGTTGCTCCAGACGGTTCACTAGCTTCTCTTGACGCTGTAGATATTCCTTTTCTTTGTTCGGATCTACGTGTGATACATGCCGCAATTGTTCAACCTTGGCGCGCTGTCGAATTTTCTTTGCTATGTCCTTTGATTGTTCCCTAACCTATGTAATTAAAAACCATATCATAGAGCGAAATCATTAAAATACATCACATTTTAATAACTTCTTCCGAATTTTACATTAATGTGAAAGTAAATAGCTATATTTTCATCAAATTTCCAAACCTGTTGTAATCTCAACTTTCGACGACGAAGAAATTCGTTTGTTTTCAATGTGTCAGCTTGAGATGTCATTTTAACTAAAATAAAGAAGGCGAAGTTCGTAAATGCCTAATGGATTTAAATTAACCAAGAAGCAAGTATTTAATTTCATATCATGCTAAATAAAAACTATTTCAGACACTTGACGAACATTCCAATTTCAAACTAACGTTGAAACGTCAACTGCAACGTATTTTCTAGATGACAAGGATCATAACATTGACATCACTTGTTTTTTTTATATGTTGTTACAAGGTCATCTTCCCCTCGGACCTCTGTATTGAGTAGACGTGCCCCAGAACTTAATTGCAATTTTTATTAAAAAATTAAATTAAATCGACAATTGTAAATTATAACTAAATAATAGGAGTGCAGACGTTGTAAGAAATTCTCCGATTGCGCATCATAGCGGTCAACAAGCAGGGTGAGTGACTGAGATAACCATATTGCTGAGATCCACCGCATACAAGGCGTTAAGCGCAGGAGATAAGACTAAACCAGTGTGCAGTTTTCTCTCTTGCACAATCAACAGGCGGGGCGAGTAATTGAGATAGATATATTATCGAGATCCATCGCTGATAAGGTTAGGCGACTACACACAAGCATACGCTGTACGCAATTACATGCTTTCACGCTTCTGGGCGCCTGGTACTTGACCATTACTCGTCAATCACCCGTTTCTTCATTGATATACGCTGCGAAATAACCGGTGCTGCACGCTCTCTTCTACATACTCTATAATCTCCTGGTACTTTTTGAGACCCACAACTAAATCATAATGCCACTTCGCCGCACGCCCCCGCCTACTTCCCCACAAGTATGCGAGATTACTAAGACGCAACGCTTAAATCCGCCTGTGGCGACGTCACTGCAAGGTGGCCAGTATTGTAGCTCGGAGCCCGATTTAAATATATCTCGTTCTATGGATGAGTTGTCTACAGACGTTGGCAATGTTACTCACCGTTATAAGAGGAAGCGACCAGAATGCGGTAACGAGGAACTACTCCAGTTTATGGATGAAATGAAGGCCATGTTCAAAGAACTTAAGGACCACCAAGCCTCGCAGGACGCAAAGATGGATAAAATTTCCGTTGATATACAGGATATTAAAACTCAAAACACTGCACTCCAAACTTCTACTGAATTCCTTTCCAATAAATTTGATGCTATCGAGTCTCAATTACTTAAACTTGAAACTGAACGCCATAATAACTTAGAATATATGCAGAGTCTGGAGGATAAACTCGAACACCTTGAACGTCACAAACGCGCTACATGTGTGGAGATTAAAAATATCCCGCATACAACAGGTGAAACAAAACAGGGGCTTCTAAACCAATTAATATCCATAGGAAACGCCTTAAATACATCTATTGATCCCCATTATGTGAGAGACGTCTTCCGTATTAATACTAAAGATCCTAATATCAAAACTATTATTGTTGATTTTACATCTGTATTGCCTAAGGAACAGTTAATACGGAAGTATAAAGATTATAATAAAAGCAATAAAACCAGTAAATTTAGCACCGAAACCCTACACATAAAAGGCCCTCGTGCACCAGTCTTCATAAGTGAAAATTTAACTCCAAAAATGAAAAGGCTATTTTATGTTTCAAAAGAATATGCTCGAACAAATTCATTTGATCACTGTTGGCTTTCAAATGGCAAAATATTTCTGAGAAAAAAAGAGGGGCAAGCTGCTGTTCTCATTAAGGGTGAAGAAGACCTTAAAATTTTGAAGAAGACCGTAAATTTGTGACTATTATTATTATGTTTTCTGTCTGTTAAATATAACTATTGTTTAATAATACTTACAACGTTGTTCACACTCTACACTAACACTACACACTTACATTTTACACAGTCTCCTTGTATTGTTACATGTCACTTTATCGTTTTTAATAACATGGTCTCGCCACGGCTGTTGCAGTATATAATGTTGGTTTTTAATACGCTTTATGATGGATAGTACATTTCAAATCAATAACGAAATAGAAGAAATATCTGTTTCTCAAGCATGTTTCTGCACTCCAGAAAACTGCGCGGAGCACATTAAAACTATTAATGACTCTCTAACTGTATTACACTTAAATATAAGAAGCATCGGCTGTAACTTTAATGAGCTTCAAATCTTACTGAAACGGATCAATATTATATTTGATGTTCTTATCTTGAGTGAATGTTGGTTAAGCAAAAGCCCTTACCTACCTACGTTACCAGGATATTTCTCGTTTCAAACGAAACACACCAATCAAAATGACGGTTTAGTGGCGTACGTTAAGACTAACTTACCTTGCACTGTTAATAAACCTACGTTTAACGACGCTAACTGTCTCATATTAAAATTCACTAATGAAATTGCAATAGTAGCACTTTATCGCTCTCCTTCTCAGCGAAACATTTCGAATTTTTTGGACTCATTAAATGACACACTTAAATCCCTCAGTAGTTTCAAAACGGTAACTGTCATCGGAGATATCAATATTAATATAATACCTGGTTCTGGTGACCCTAATTCTGATATATATTTAAATACCGCTGCCGCAAATGCATTACTCCCTGCCCATGTATTGCCAACTAGAAATAATAGCTGTCTTGATCATGTTTTGCTAAAAACGAACACTACTTCAGTCACTTTGATCATTGACTCTTTTATAACTGACCATGCCCCGGTTGTTTTTTGCTGCAGTCGGAATCATAAAACAGTGACAGCTGCTCTGACTAAAATGATAACAGATGAAACTGCTTGTGTAAATGACATTGAGAATACCGATTTTTCATTCATAATGGCTATGACCGATGCTGAAATTGCTGCAAGTGCTTTAGTTAATACAATCATGACCATTATTGAGACCCACTCGCGCGCAGTGCATATCTCTAGTAAAAATAGAATTCTTAAGCCGTGGATGACTCCCGGGTTATTGCGATGCATTCGTAATCGAGATCGTTTACACAAAGTGTATAAAAAAGATCCTAACAATCTTAATGCTCGATTAACTTATACCCGTTATAGGAACTATTGCACAAACTTATTAAAAAAGATAAAGCAAGCGTATGAACGTGCGCAGTTCAAAAACGCAAAAAATAACCCTAAGGCTACTTGGAAATTAATTAAAGATTCTGTCTTCCTACACAAAAAAGGTGATCCGGCCACTGATCTTTTAAAAATTGATCCTAACCCTGTTGAATCTGTTAACAATGTAAATACCTATTTTAGCACACTTGGTCTCAATTTGGCTTCTAAATTTAGTAGGGTAACACCCAATAAGTTATTGCCTACCACTCATTCACAAACTAATTCTATGGCTCTGATAAACACCGACATGGCTGAAGTTGAACGTTTAATATTAGATTTAAAAAAAAGTGCCTTGGGATGGGACAAAATCTCAACACAATTGCTGAAAGCTGCACGCCATACTTTTGTACCTGTATTAACACACATATTTAATTTATGTCTTACTACCGGAACGTTTCCCTCAGTCTTTAAAATAGCCGTAGTACATCCGATTTTTAAGAGTGGTGATAGAGGCAGTACTAATAATTACAGACCTATCTCTGTTTTAAGTACACTGTCGAAAATTCTTGAAAAAATATTAAATGATAGGCTAAGAAAATACATTACTACATATAATATATTATCTGACAATCAGTACGGTTTTCGTAACGGAAGGTCTACTGACGACTCTGTTTTGAACCTAACAAATACTATTATTAATAACTTTAATTTCAAATTGAAAACTATTGGCATATTCCTGGATATCTCTAAAGCATTCGATACTGTCTCTATCCCCACCCTCCTTGCAAAGCTAGAACATATTGGTGTACGAGGACTACCTCTTGATATCTTTCGAAGCTATCTCAGCAATCGAAAACAGCGAGTTAAAATAGGAAATTACATAAGTTCTGATTCCTCTCTTTCCTATGGTGTTCCGCAAGGCAGCGTGCTTGGGCCGACGTTATTTCTTATTTATATAAATGACCTATGTAGTCTAGCCATAAATAATTGTAAAATAATAACATATGCAGACGATACGGCAATACTTGTACATGGCAATACTTGGACTGAAGCCCGCACGAATGCCGAAGTGGCTCTGAGAATGATTGTTGGATGGCTGGATACAAATCTTCTGAGCATAAATTTAAATAAAACTACCTTTTTAACTTTTTCTGCCAGCACATCCTCTCTACCACCTGATACCTTTTCTATTACTGCTCACCGATGTCAAGATAATGATATGTCCTGCTCTTGTACATTGCTAGCCCAGTCACACACGGTTAAGTATCTTGGGGTACAAATCGATCGTTTTATGACCTGGAAAGAACAGATTGATCTAACTGCATCTAGAATGCGTAAATTGATTTATATATTTAGAATGTTGAGGAGCATCACTGACGAGGAAACTCTTAAGTTAGTTTATTATTCATTAGCTCAATCTGTTTTATCATACTGCCTTTCAGCATGGGGTGGAGCTTTTAAGACCAGTTTCCTTAGGTTGGAGAGAGCGCAACGCGCAGTACTAAAGGTCATTTACTCAAAACCTATTCGTTTCCCTACAACAGAGCTGTATTCAGTTGCTAAAGTCCTGTCTGTTCGGCAGTTATACATACGCCAGATTGTTTTGCGTAAACACTTAAGTATTCCTTTTACAAACATAACCCAAAATTCTCGCCGCCCCATCAAAATATATAATGATACTAAAAGTAATTCTGCATTAGCTAGGCGTCACTTTGATTATCTCTCAACCTTAGCATACAATAAAGTAAATAAAATCTTAAATATATATCCACTTAATAACCGTGCGTGTAAATCAAAATTGACTGATTTCTTACAGAATCTAACATATGACGAGACTGAATTACTTATTTCTACTGTATAATCTGAATATACACTCTCTTACATAATCATGTATATATACACACACTCTCACACGTACGCAAACACACAAACGCACACACACACCTACATGCACACAAACGTGCGCACACACATCTACGCACACATACACTCTCACACAAACTAGAATACACTACGGTCAGCATATACAAATGCAAACATATAATCTAAACACATTCTAATATAATGTAATAAAGCTAAGTATTACTATTAGTTTACTAGTTTACTGTTAAGTACTCCGAGGTGGGCGTAAATAGTAGCGACACAGTTCAACACTATAGCTGCTGTTTACGAACATTACAATTGTAAATTTGTTTTTGTTGATAATAAATCTTTTAAATCTTTTAAATCTTTTAAATCTTTTAAATCAACTTTAAAAATGTTTACCTGTTCCTCCTTATTTTCGTCAATGGGCCTCAAGTATGTATCAATTAAATCTTTCCAGAAATCAATCTCAGCTGTCGTTAGGAAGTCCACTTCACCTTTCATCAGATTTGGGTCTTCAATCCAGTAAGGGTTGATGAGGTCGTCGCGTTCCTCCTAAAAATGTTAATAATGTTGGAAATATGTTATACCATATTCATTACATAACAGAGCGTTTTTACTAAGTGAGAAATGAAAAAAAAATGCTGAGCTTAATTATCACAATTAAAAAAGACATTGAACTTCAACAGAAAATAACAAATAGTTATATAAAGACCACCACATTGGATTACAATTTATATTGTTAATATTACAAAAATGATACCCTGGGTATATCAGTGGAATCCTCGCTTTCAGCATACTCTGGCAAGGTGGCCATGGTATCCGCTCGCAAGCCCATCGAGGATCGTCGGCGCGGTATGGTCTCAATTGCTTCCGGTGGGGCTCCACTAGGATTGTAGAAAATAATGAGTACTTAAATCAATTTACGTTACCACTGTCTTACCGAAACATATAATATATATATCAATAAATCACATGTCATTCAATAAACGCTGTGTAAGGATGCGTATTATTAAATGATTACGAGCATAGTACGTGATCTAAACTATTACAGGAGCTTACTCTAGCCTCATTTATACTTTTAACGTAAGTTAACAGCACAAATATTTTTTTCTGGAAAAGATGTGCTTTATGGAGTTTGGCTGTATTTCCATAAACTAAACCCTTGTAATATTGTTTATTTAAGTTGAATAGTATAAAATAATGTGTAACTATTTAGCAGGTTCCACTTACAGATTATCCAACCGCTTCTGCATCTTCTCCAGGGTGGTGGCGATCTTCAGCAGATGCAGGTCCTCCTTATGGTCCTTGGGGTTGGTGCAGCAGAGGCAGCGGAACAGCCCCGCGACGCTGAACTCCATCGTGCCGCTGCTCTCGTCCTCGCCGCCGCGGCCGAAGTACCGCAGCAGGCTCTGGTTGTCCATCTTCTTCTTTGCCTCTTCCGCTGCTTTCCGTTCTATCTCCATTTCCTGTAAAATGGATGCGTGTTACAGCGCTCTCTTGTGGCGAATTCCATACAAGACGAGATTTTTGAGTGACAAAAATTAATGAAACATTTAAATTACAAAAATAATTATTATAATAAAATGAAGTACTATAACTTACGCTATGCTTTATGATGAAGTTATTCGTCTTGTGACCAGCCAAAATAAAATCAAATTTAGCATTTCGTATATTTAAAGATTTTCTAGATTTTTTATTGACAATTAAAGCGAATAGTGGTATGCAACAAAATGCATACCATTGTTCGCTTTAATACCAATATAGACAAGTTATTATAAAAGAACGTTAACATACCTTAAGCGTTTTCTTCTGAACCACTTCGCGCTTACCCCACGAGACGTTATTCAGATTGCACAAGGAGTATATGATGAGCAACATGTACATGCTCGGAATCGTTATATAGTACACTACTATGTAGATCAAACAGACGATCTCTTGGGGATGTAGCGCCGCCGTTATGAAGAATATTCCGAAGGTAGCGACCGTGAACATACTGGACGGAGCTAGCCAGCCGTCCTCCACTATTTGCAGCGCTATACCCACTATCACTAACATCATTATCATCGCGTACCCACAGGTGATCAGGTTAGCCAACATTAACTGAAAATAAAAGCATAAATCAGAAATTCCTACTAAAATGTGTTGTACATAATTAACATTTGTTTTATCTTTTTATTGAACCTTTCTGTGATCGGATCCAACGGTTTATAATTTATAATGAGCACGCTCTTTTCGATTTTTGGAAATTATTAACGTTTTATTTATGCCTTACTATTTTTATAATAATGAAGTAGCAAACAAGCGTCCACCAATACTACGTGAGGTCGCCCACAGATACGTGAGGCCTGAGGACTAAGTTGGAACGCCTCGGTTAAGTAAGTATCTTACCACACCTTACATTCTATATAAGACAAAAAATAGGTGAGGCGGTGGTAACACCGAAATCGAACCAGAAAAGGTTCTACCACCTTCAATTAAGTAAATAACCTATACGTATAACCCTAATAGTTTCTTAAAAAAAGTCTAAAAATCCGCATTTCATCTGCGCGTTACTCTATTACCTAAACCATATTTATTTGTCTCTATTCACTTACCTGTGTCTCGGACTTGCAAGTGAGGCAAACGAGGAGGAACAAGGCCACGGGCACCAGGTTGAGGATCATGGCGTTTGGCATGCTCATGCCCGTGATGCCGTTCATGGCGCCCACCATCATCAGGAAGATGGTGCCAGGGCCTAGCACCGTGCCTATCATCAACATGGTCTGGAAATACAAACTTTTATTGTGAATGTTTTATGATTATAAACTGAGCTAAAATTATATACAATTTCTCCTCAGACAATGAAATACCACGAAAGGCACATAATCCACCTAAATAAAAATAAATAGAAGAATCTACATAAAAAAAAAAATCATTTGATTTGGCAAACTTTATAGATAAATAATGACTAAATCAATACACAATACTGCGTACAGGTGCCATACATTTCACCATTTATTTATGTTATGGAAGTAGCAAACGAGCATGCAGCCCACCTAATGGTAAGTGGCCACTGTCGTATGGACATCTGTAATCAAGCCCTGATAAGATCACAGTCCTACCTGAGTCCTAAGTTGAAACTCTTCGAATAATTATGTCTAAATTTTTCTTTAAACATTCTTCCTCCTTAAGAAAGGGGCCATCTATAAATTACGTCACACGTTAAGGGGGAGGGAGAGGGTCGATGAAGTGTGACATTGTGTGACAAGGGGAGGTGAGGGGTCCTAAATTACGTCACTTAGCACATTTCAAAATGAAATATGTATAATAATTTACTATTTGCAATATACGTGACATTATACTAGGGAGGAGGGTATCATATGTGACCAGCAGTCATAAGGACGAGGGAGGAGTCAAAATTCATGATATTTGTGTGACGTAATTTAGAGATAGTCCCTAATGAGCTGTGTCGTCATTTTTACTTTTTTAATAGCGATTTAGGTGTTAATCTATGCACCTATAGTTTTCCTACTAAGTCCGGTATTGTTTACTAGAGAATTATCTTAAAAACAAAAAACTTTACTTAAATAATGGGATCATTCGACCAATCGTACGTCGCTGTCGTTAAGCTAGTGTGCGTAATTGACTTAAGCATGCTTTTTTGACGTTTTTTTGCGTGTACATAGACATACATATACATTATACACGTTGCGTATACGTTGACAGCGTGATATTGTATCTATGGAGTATATATTCAAAGGTACGAAGATTATTACTATGGATACACAGATCTGCGTGACACGAGACGTGATAAGCTGCTTATCAGCCAACTGATACAAGGCACTCGTAAACGTGAATGAAACGGGACTGATAAGTAGGGTTGTAGAGTGTAAAGTACCTAAGCTATAAAGCCAACTAGTTCCCCGCCGTTACACCCGCGTTAAAGAAGTAAAGACGCATATATTGATATCTGCACGTCACTGATGCAAAGAAGATTACTTCAGCCAAACAGACAGACGGACAGATTTTTTTTTTTTTGTTTTTGTTATAGGTACCGTGTATTTGTGTTTTTGTTATAGGTATGAAAGTACATATACACTAAGTAAAAAGTTGTTATTTTGATATTACAAACAGACACTTCAATTTTATTTATTTGTATTACTTGTATTATTTGTATAGAAATCTATAGCTTTTAAAATGTAATTAATTACAATGACCAATCACCAAATACCGTAGCCATGCGTGGTGATGAGTGCGTGTATATATCTGTGTACGTTTATGTATCTGTGTGCGTGTGTCAAAAAGTTTGACAGCTTTGATTTTATTTTTTCTAAATCGAACGTCGTTGTTATACACAAAACTTTATTGTCCAATCAAAATGGCGTAATGAAAGCATACGAATACAGCCGCCTATAAGCTAGTGTGCGTGAAACACGCACACATGCTTATATTTCTCGTTTATCACTGACAGCGCGACGATTATGTATAGAGTATGTTATATTATAATCAAAGCCTTCAATGTTGTCAATAAAATAATGATAGAAAAAAAATCTGCTTACTTCTTAATCGTTCAGAAAGAATACCCCAGAGAATCTTATTGAATAGAATAAATTGTACACTTATCGAAAAAAGTTTTGCCTCTCTCAGAGGGTAGATTTTACGATAAAATAGATTTCCAGCA
Organism: Telegonus apastus; assembly: GCA_018250635.1. Classification (NCBI taxonomy): domain Eukaryota; kingdom Metazoa; phylum Arthropoda; class Insecta; order Lepidoptera; family Hesperiidae; genus Telegonus; species Telegonus apastus. The sequence goes on along the minus strand of DWNY01000576.1, from coordinate 1,372 downwards.
GTGTTACTCACGAAACCAATTCCGAGCGATTGGAATTTGAACTGTGTCGACACTAGCGCTGATCGAGTTCAGTATTAGGTGGTTATTGGGTGAACTAAAAGAAATTTACTAAACAAAGTCACGTAAACTTGCTATTTATTTAAATTTTTATGTGACATTTGATCATACCGGTCACTATGACGGAATATAACGACGCTATTAATGGCCAATCCAAAGTAATTAACAATTTATTTCAAAAGTAGGAAATGACGTCACTTTCCACGGATCTTTTGGATTGAAATTGTACTTGACATTAATTTCAACAGTTCACAGCGGAACACAGCGCTACATAAATGTTCGAAATTATTTAATAGTGATAACCATGATGATAAGAAAAAGAATTTATATCTGCGTAAACATAGCTATTGATAAGTGTACAATTACATCTCAATAACACATTATATCATTACTTTATCATACAAATGCCTAGTGATAAAATACTACCTAGTTTCCTGTCCATGTCGTGTTTGAAAAGCAATTACCTAGTCAAGTCCTGGTACTTATTCCATATATTTGTTTCCGAGATAAACATTTGTCCATGTCATTCTTTGACACCTGAACTATCTTCAACAAAAATCATGTTCTATGGAAAACAAATACAAACTTATCCTACGGGAACCGTACATTTTGTAATGCAGGGGTTTTGGGGGCAATTTATAGCCCTAGCTTATCGAGATACTTTGTATTAAAAAAAATTGAAGATACTTAAACATAAACCTGGTTGCTCTTTTGTAATATATAACTAAAAGTCGCTGAATAATAATATACCGTCTAACGTATCCTTCAAAACTGCAAATCGATTTGCTACCGCGGGGTATGCGTGTCTCCGCATAGACTATCCGAGCGGCACAGCTGACGCAGTCGAACGGGACACGACAGTGGTATGCAGTGTCTTCTCTAAACTCTAGTACGTAGTATCTCTAATGATCTAGCTAGGTTTTACTTTTATAGACAACTTAACAAAAAAATTACGAGCAAACCTCGGTCATCTAGCTACTCGGTCTACAAATTACATGCCAAGTATCAAGGAACCAGTACGAAAATCAATTGACGTAACTTTATGCACGTGTCTGAATACAATTTACACATCTATATTGTATGTATCTACATATCTACATACAATATAGATGTAAACGAACGACATATTCCAGCTAATGATAATTTATACTCAAGAACAATATTAAGTAATACATTAAAAAATTGAATGTATTCTACTTAGCCTAAAGATAGACTGGCAGAAAATGTTTCTAGCGTCAAGGCTCTAGACAGATGGACCGCATTTCAACTGCAATCCAACTGCAAATTGCAGTTCAGGTGCAGTTTGAATGCAGTT
>DWNY01000575.1:0-15635 GCA_018250635.1 Telegonus apastus | reverse complement strand
CTCCGAAGCATGGAAGCTAGCATTAAATGTTGCCACTAGCGGTCACCCATCCATCTACCGACTGCGCCTAATGCTTAACTTTGTAGACAGTGGATATGGGTGGGCGGGGTTAGGGTGTTATGAGTGGTTTGGATATTTTGGACACTTTTGATAGTTTGGATGAGTTTTGTGGTTTTGGGTGGTTTTGAGATGTTTAGGTGGAGGTGGTTTTGAGGAGCTAGGATGGTTTAGTGGTATGAGTGGTTGAGATAGTTTGGGTGGCTGGATAGTTTGGATGGGTCAGGTAGTTTTGGGTGGTTTATGTGGTATGGGTGGTGTTGGGTTGTTTGGGTGGTTTTGAGGAGTTAGGGCGTTTTGAGTGATACGAGTGGTTCAGATAGTTTGGGTGGCATGGTTTGGTGGCATAGTTTGGGTGGCATGGTGGTAGCGTTGTTTTAACGCGAGTGAAACCGCGGGGCGCAACTAGTATAACATATGGGTGTATTAAGTTCAATTTTTATTAAGTTTTATTTATGGTCGATTTTCTACGACAGACGAGATACCTCCACACCGATTTCGAACGTAAAGCAGTAGTCGCGTTTCGGTGGAAGGCTAACTCAGGCAAGTCTATGGAGTTAGTTACAAATGTTTAGGGGCGACAGTTTCTACTTACCTTTCCGTGGTTACCCATTACGTAACTATCTACTTTAATTTTATAAAAAAAGAAAAAAAACAAATAGTGTGTTTTAATATATTTAGCAAGTGCATCCATTCTATAACCCTCATCAAGTTTATAACTTAATCCTTGCATAACAGTTTAAGTGTAAGAAATGCGCTTTTCTTTAAATCCTTGCAGTAAAAGTAATATTGCCTTGAACTCAGTTTCCAACGCAATACGACAGTTAACGAAACTAATCCTTTTAGTTTGAACAGACTCAATCTTTTCAAACCAACTAGTAGACTTACCAACACGAACTTTCTGTAGTGTCTATTCTTGCAATATTAACTTACTAACTACTTTTGTTTCCCAGACGTTTAAAGTTTATAAAATACTAAGATCCTATCTACACAGAAAACCTTTAAGTTTTGAGAACAATACACACTTATGTTCCAATTTATTTTTAAATAAAGTATATTTGCATATACTATACAAAATTGTCTAATTGATGAAATGTAGACTACAATGTCAACTATTGTTCGTGTTAAAATAGCTTAATTTCATGGTTAGGCAAAATTGAAAATTGTGAAAGCCGAAATAAACCACTCGATAATATCAGATATCAACTGACAGGGCCAGGCTGTCCAGTAGACGTGAAAGCTGAAATTACATGAAACAAGCATCTATGGCCAACGAATATTTAATTTCAAAACACGTACTCATTGCTCATCTATTCACGTGAAAATCAAGCTACAAACCGAATAATGAAGTGGTTGAAATACACTAATTGTCATATTTTGATAGTAAACCGAATAACCTCATGCTGTTATCAAAATAATGTATAAAAAAGTTTTGGATGAAGGGCAGGGGGTAGTAGAAATCGTACTTGAATGATGCTAGTGGACCGGCCACAATCATCGAAATTCGACCATAATAAATGAAAACTAAAATTATACATCCAAATAAAAATATTTTAATATGAATTTTTTGTCTGTGCATTTGGAAAACATTAATTATAACGAAAATGAGGTTTGATTTGCTAAACCGCAATTGTTGTCATTAATGTAAACAATGCATAAATTCAGTTTCAATTACTATATTTGTGACAGTTGTTATACATAAATGTTATCTCTCTCTATCTTATCGGAGCCTCACTCGCTACAACTAAAATTAAGAGTTTGATAAATAGTGAGACCGAAAAGCATTGATAATATTGCGAGAAGACTTCGTGTTCCATTTCCGTTAAACTTTAGCTCATGTATCGCAATAGTCATAGCCAGGCCCACCCTTAAGTGGATGTTAGATCTCATCTAACAGTCACTTGATATTTGGGGGCATTTGGTAATCACCGTATTCATTGATTATGATGCCATCACGTATTTTCTTTAGAAAATTGCGGTAAACAACGAGCATGCAGTACACTTGATAGTAAGTGGTCACTGCCGCCCAATGAAATTTGTAACCAACTCCATACAACAATCTCTACCTGAAGTCAACTAGTCATAATTGATTTCTAACATATCTGATACCTATTCTCAAATCAGTGAAACTGTAATAATAACGTTATTCTACGTAGTACGTTGGTATAGGTACTTATTCAATCCACGTGGATTTGCGCAAGTTATGCTTTATTGAATAATTAAGGACAGGCTTATATAAATAGCCTCCTATTACTGCCTGTACCCAGCCTTTGATGGGGACTTGAGCTAAATAACATTTACAAAGCGGACACACAGCGAACGTTGACTTCATTGTGTTCTGATTTCCTTCGTCTTGGCCGGCAAGATAACGAACGATGATGACTATTTCCGCTTGTTGTTATCAGATCGCATTCGTTAAGGCAGATCGTGGAGTGTGCTAACCTATATTCACTTCCCGGAGTGTTCTGCCTTCGAATTGACACTTGTTTAAGTATAATACATAAATTGCAGTCTGTGTGAAGCGGTTTTGTTTTACAACAGACATGGCTATTCAACCCTTTGATAAAATATATGTCATCGAAAATTAATCTCTTTTGAGTCATTTACGATTGCTACTTAATATTTTTTGTAATTTAATGACATAGGGGTATATTAAAGAATATGCAGAGGAAGAGTGCTACCTTTTTGTTATACAAAATTCTGTACCTGATTAATTTTTTTTTTTATAGAACTCTTAAGGAGCCGGAACTTTTTGTCACCAATGATTTGAAGAATAAAAATGGGAATATTGTTTATTTTTATAGGTGACTCTTAATAACCGATCGCATTGGCTAATATTCTTTGGTATACTTCGCCCAAACAGTTTTTTCTATTTATCAGTTTTCAAGGTCACAACGTTTTTGCAATCCATATATTATTTTAACCTGACATTTCCACTTATTATGACTTAGGTCTTATGCTAAAACCTGTAAACTTACAGTTAAAGAAATCTTAATATAAGAATAATAATAAAGGAAATTACACTATTATGTTTCCTTTCCCGAACAATTCCCGACATTCTTGAAATCTTTCGCTGGATTGTACGATATGAATAGAATATTTCGATGTACTTTTAAAAGTTTAAAAGAATCCTAAATGACTGCAAAAATGACAACTGAGAATAAATCCAGCCTTATGCCAGCAGAATTTACCGCTGTTGTGCTAAATTTTAAAAGGTGTGGCAAGGATTGACAACACCTGGGGCAGCAAAGTTTATGTTAACGAACTAAGGCAGCACGTCAATCTAGATGTCAATTATAAGGTCGATAAATGGTGATGGCCCTTAACCTTTAGTTGAAGTGCATGCTCGTCTGCCACTTATATTACAAAAATTAAATGATTTAAACCACAATCCACAGCTCTGTCGCACTGTGTATTGGTGGACTTCGAAAACATTAAAGATATTTTTCATAACTTTCATCTGTGTAGGTTACTTTCCTTTGCCACTGAAGCAAATGATCAATTACTACAACTTTTAACAACCGTGATACTCGTTACGTGAGAAGCCGACTTCTTGAAATTATTCGCATTATAATGATGTGATTTTTAAAGTTCCTTACCTAAATGGTTAAAGCGGAACCCTATTACTAAGCCTCTACTGTCTGTCCGTTCGTCTATTCGTTTGTCCGCGTGTCCATCTGTCCGGGTGTCTGTTTGTCATAGGGCTCTCTCTTGAACCGTAATATGTAGACACTTGGAACCTTTCGAATTCCTAATATTGTTTCACTATAATGATGTGTTTTTTTTTTGTTTCAGATTTATAACGTGCGCGATGCTGCTAGGGACCCGTGCGTACGGTTGCTCACTAGCACATCGCGCGCGTCGATTCACCGCGTGCCTGATATTTTTAGGCACTGGAGTGTTCCTCACTACAATCTTCGGCAACACCAACTGTGAGTACAAAACACTATAAATCTTTCTAAATTTCAGAACAATAACTAGTAGGATCTCTGCCTCATGAATTGATTGAGCACGATTTAATAGTCGCTTGGATTGAAAACAGACAAATAATACGTACTATCATTGAGTTTTAACATAGTATGACAAATTAAAAGTAAAAAAAAGGTTATAATAGTAAGAAAAATCGTATACATCATTATTATTAATAATCATTAGGTATTTTCAGAAACACGTTCAAAGTATCTCAATCAAATTACTTATAGCTACTATGCAGAGGTACATATATTTCTTCTCGTCGGTAATATAATGGTTTAACAAAATAATTATTTTATTTAACTCGATACAGATTTAATATGATAATCAAAGTTTAATTTTTTAACAAATGTATTATTCTAATCGCTTTTTCTCGCGACTTCATACGCGCGGACAATAGACACAAGGAGTCAGAATTGAGTATCCCTATGAAACAATTAAATATTATTTTTACAAAATAAAACTTTCATGGCGGTGTCGAACGGCGATAATATACATTAATAATAAGCCAAACTCATATAACTTATTATTTTTCGTGATAAACTAGTTTCATATTTCATAAAGTTAATTTGTAAAACTTCGCCATTTTTATATAAAGGAAGTGTTATTGATGGCCACTAACCCATATCGTACCGTAGTAAAAGGGTTACTAACACGCATTCGAGCAGCTAGAGGAATACACTCCAAGTCTCCTACAATTGTGGGAAAAGACACATATCCAACAGTAAGACATTAAAAGGATTGCGGCGAAATGACTGAAGATATTATAAAGCGCAAGTTTCTAGATAACACAAAGTAAAAGTCATTATAAGTTCCTGAAATCTCTGAACAAATTTAATTTAACTCAGCCGATAACAAGATGCTTCGTGAGGCGACCTGGCTCTTAAAGCCTTATAAGCCAATTGCATATAACTTTACGATATTAAATATAAAAGCTGTTAAAATGTTTTTCATAATATTATAGTATTTTAACATCCTAGGAAATTTAAGAATGCTTCCCAATATATAGGTTCCTTAACTTTATTTATCAGTTTCATTGAGGTAGAGAAAACGCTGCATACCACTATTGGGTCCCGTTCAACTGCCGTTGTCGACCGCATTACACTCAGTCGCGTACTCTTTTCGTAGTATATGCGGATGACATGCATAATGCATACCCCTTTGAGGCAAATCTAGCGCTGCAGTTTTGAAGGATACGTTAGACAGTTATTATTGTTTCAGCGCTTCAGCGGCTTTAATCTTTAAGTTACAAAAAGGAACACGATTTGTTTGCAGTAGCTTCGTAGTAGTTTTTTGAACGGCATCGATAACATCGGCCGAATAGTTTTGTATATCATCAATACTTCACACATAAAACATGCCTCCGGCTGTAATTTCTCGCACCGTTGAATGTTAGTTTGATCCAGACACGAATAGAGGCCAGTGGAAACTGAAATGGGATAGTCTGTGAATACTCCGCTAAACGGATAAACGAATGAACCACGTACACAGGATTCTATTATTCCGCAGCTTTGATTGAATTATCATGTTTAACAATTTCTGGTTAGATTGACTGCAATATATTTTGATGTGAAAAAATATATAAGTTACTGCATATTTGCAGTTTTTATTATTATTTACTTAACTAGTAATACAACCCGCGTGGCGGAGCGGTCGCCATATCGGTTTGACACGCAGTGGGTTCCGTGTTCGATCCCCGGCCAGACAGATATCTGACTGATGAGTTTAGATTTCTGTTCTGGGTCTGGGTGTTTAGGTATTCGTCTTTGTGTTTCCATTACACCCACGACACAGGAAAAATTCCTAGTGTGGGGGCTATGTGTAGAAAGCGTTATAGGTATGTTTTTTTAAATATTAAAAACCTTAACTATTCATACTTTTTATTAAAAATAATTACAATAATTACATGTTGTAGTTTTATTAATAACGGTTGGTATTTTAAGCAATTCTAGGCATTTCCACTGAATGAGACGGCAATCTACAACTTCAGCTTTGGGAAAGAAAATAAACTAGGTACTTAAATGTGTAGGTTTAGTTAAATTTTATTTATTCATTCGAGGGCACATAAGTGCAATTACCAAAGACACCGGTGCGTTAGATGCCATTACTAAAATAATATAATTTTAAAATTAATTAGAAACGCAGGAACATTTTATTATATTTTGTGAGCATTTTTATTTGTTTATTTCATAAGATCAACATCATCTAATTCGCTAAACGGATCAGTGTACATCTCTGTGAACCCATTTTCAGTGGTTGGCGCTAACAACTTCGCCAAATCTGCTTTCATTTTATCTTTAATATCACTATTAACATTATTCATCTCAGATTCCTTCAAGAAGTTGTCAAATTCAATAGGAAAAGTCGAACTTGTGTTATATCTATCGATTATGTTTTCCAATTCGTTTTCTAGACCATCGTCCATTGTTTTAAGACTGACTCCTTCTGTCTTCATTTCAATAGCTTCTTGAGTTATTGCTGTAGTTAAATTAAGTAACTTACTCGTCCCTAGTGTTGTACTTGTAATCATTTCTGATTCACTTAAATTGTGACTTCTCGGATATATAGTTGGTATTATCTTATTTACGTTGACATATTTCGATTCAATATCATTGGGTGATCTTTTTGTTGAAGAATGTTTATCATTTTTTGCCTTACTGATAATTTCTAAGCTGATTGTATTTTGGTTTGTGATATTAATTGGTTTTTCAATAAAAATGTTCCCCTTGAGGTTGATAATTTCAGTTACAGAATATTTTTCTATATCAGATTTAGTATCTTGAATAGTTACTTCAGGCTTAGTCAATTGCTTATCGACATCTGTTTGATCCCTTTTATCAAATCTCTCTACGTTTTCACTTATATTATCGTCCATAATTTCTGTGCTAACTGGCTTATTCACAACAGTTACTGCGTCAGGGGAAAACTTTAAAACATTTTGAGTAAATGTATCATTGTCATTGCTTTTCCTCTGCGATTTTGGAATAACCATACTCCCGAAGTGCTCAATAGATAAGCCTTCATCAGAAACAGTGGTAACTAATGATTTTCGGAATTTATTAGACATTTTTATAAAAGAAAAGGGTTTTTTTGTAGTCGTTTGTGTTCTCGTAAATTTCTTGTACCGTCTTTGTTTTGTGCGCTGGGTTGTTGTAGTTCTGTAAATAATAAAAAATCTAAGAACTAAGCACTAAGCATTCATTATAGACCCACCCATCTATCTGATAAACATTAGGTACATAAAAGTATACAACGAATTTCTAACAAAAAATGTCTTTTGTTCAAGCTACATACATCACACTGCAACAAAATTATGTTAAACTATATTAATCGAAGTTTTACGATACGAAGATATTTTAAATCAGCTTACGAATTTCACTGGTATTAAGTATAATCTAATATATAGTATGAGTAATTGCATTCATTCCCCAAAAATAGGTCATTACTAACCAAAGCTGATTTTTTTTATTCGAAAATTAATTATTCACAAATCTCAAAGAAGTATGTAGACTTACACGTAGTCTTCTTCGCTTTTAGATTCACCGTTACTGCCAATTTTAATTAGAAATGGTTCTTTTACGTTACTAAAATCTTTATCTTCACTCATATCATCCGTTTCGTCTGTTACCACTTTCTTGCTTGTTTTAACTGTAGTACGTTTTTTAATAATCTTTTCACGTAACTTACTTTCAAACTCTTCTGTGCTGCTGTGAGTGGATTTATATTTCCTCTTCTTTTTCGTTGTTCGAATATATTTGTTGGTGACAGTCGAAGATTTATATTGTTTGGTTTCCGATTTAGCTCTTGAAACCCTTTTGTCTTTTAAAAAATCATTTGTCGTTATATGTTTATCAATTACCCTTTTATACCTATCAATGTAATCTAATATTTCATTTCCATTGTCTGTCTCGTGAGCTTCCTTTACGAAATTCTTAAACAAATCTTTAAATAAGTTACTACTTGTTGATTTTTCAGGTTCTATATCTATATGTTTATTTTCAATTTGCATGTTTCGGAGGGATGCACCAAACTGCATTATGGGCTCGATAATACTTTCGATTCCACTTCGGATTATACTCTTCAAGTTCAAATGAAAACCTCGCCTTGTTTGCGCTCGGTAAAGTTTCAGATTCTTTACGAAATTCGAAATTTTTGCTTTTGATTCATTTATGTAAAAATAATTCAAGAAATCAGCTAGCATCCCATTATTTCTGTTACGTTTACCATAGTTCAGTTTTCTTGATAATGTTTTAAGTTTTCTTCTTATATCTTTTACAGGTAAGTTGCTGAATTCTTCTATTTGACTGTCTATTAGTCGTCTCAAACCATAATATGGTACGTATGAGTTGCCGGAAACTTTATTCCTATCAAGCCACTCCTTGATCTCATCCTCCAAAGTTTTAGTGAACTTCTGTAATTCTTTGTCATTCAAAGAACTTATCACTGTCAACATTTCCTTTAAAAATTCTGTGACTCTTATCTTTTTTTCAACATCAGAATCAGCTTCTTCCATATCAGGGTTACTTCTTGCTATTGTAATTTTCAATTTGTCGAGAAACTGTTGTAATGTTTTTATGAAATGAACATCATTTTTATTGTCAAATTCGAGGACCGTGTCCAGTGCCAAGTTCACACTTCTAGGACTTGGTGCGTAGATAAACGCTGAAATATAAGTAGCCGATAAAAGAACGAAGGAGAACATAAAACGTTGTAGTATACCACATCTATGTTAGTCAATTTGTGAAGTGCACATCGTATATACGAATTAGATGACATTCAAATTAAGGCTTGCTTACATCTTATTCAAGGTGCGTCAAGGTCTGATGGCTAAGTTGGAACGCCTCGTATAAAGTCTACAGAAACTCCGTTATATGGCAGAAATGAGACCATTTGAAGTTTGTATTAAAAGATTAAGTCTTACGTCATATAAATGGAAGTAAAAAAAATCGTAAAATACTATTTAAAAAAAACATACCAACTTTTACGAAAAAAATAAGTAACACAAGACATCGCATCATAACAACGAAATAAGTACAGAAATTTAAACAAAACGAAAATTTTATTACGCATAAAACGTTATCACATAAAACAGTGCAATACTTGCTTTTGTTAAATGAAATAATATAATGGATTTATGTTTGTTCATCTACACCTAATTCTCCTAAACTGTTTTTACTCTTATACCCAGAACACTATACTATACTGCTACTAAGAAACAAAAATTACGGAAAAAAACAAAAAATATACAAAAAAAAATACTGATATTTTTTTTGAGCGGGTTTTTGTTTTTGTAATAATTCATTTAATTTATCTACGAAAAGTACACCAAGACGCTGAACAAGCCTTGTATTGCAAGTCCAATGTATTCAATATAGCATTCATATTTTCTAGGTAATGAAAGGAAATAAGTCGATATGTTTACCTATGTTACTTTTAGGTTAGTGTTAGTTTATCTACTTCGAGGTTTTAACTCTTGAGAGACCAGCGCGACATCTAATTCTGTTAAAACAACAGTGTTAAAGTTTATCTTGTTGAGACTATGATGACGAAGACGATTACAATGCTACCGTGCCTATTCCTCAGGGTTAGCAATGAATGAATCTTTCCCAACATTGAAATCTTAAATTTTGTTTGCGGTAGATGTCCATCCGTACCACAGTGATCACTTACCGACAGATGGATGACATGCTCACTTACTATACATTTCATAAAGACAAGAGTTAATTCGGAAGCATCAAATGACTTTCATATTATTGCAGTTATACAAAGCATATCAAAAACTCGCCAATTCAAGAATGGCGTAGGACGCAACTTCCGAAAGCTTAATGATTTTGGCTATGACTTCAAAGATTGGGATGTTAACGGTACGAAAAACAACCTTTTTGATTACAACATTGATTTGGAAAACCTCGGAAATAATGGTCAGTATTTGAAACAAATAATATACATCATATACATAGTAAATGACATCGATTGAAAAACACGCTTAGCTTAAAACGATGGATTTAGATTATTACAAACTTAGAATATTAATGAAATAATTTTTATATCTTTAATTATGGAATTTCTACGATTTTGTACATAAGATATTTGCGTATTATAAATTATTATCACTGGCTTTATTAACGTTTAGATTCTAGTAACTTCCCGCAAATCATTAAGAGATGGCGCTGATAGTATTTTGAATCAGTCTATCGGAGTACGACTACTCCACGAGCATGATCACCCAGCTTGGACTAAATCTCCATTTGCCAAAAGACATTTTCTCTTTTCTCCATCTATTTCTTCCATAGTGGTTTCTAGACTTAACCGTGGACTGGACATCTTCCACAGATGCCGTTACAAATACTTACCCACAAACAAACACGACACCAATCATATATGTCACGATCCCCACAGCTCCAAAGGAACCGACGGCTGACACTACGACAATATTTCCGGACATATTCCCCGAAATGCCACAGTATGACGTAGATGTCACTAGCGTCGCGTCAGAGAGTACAATCAAACTAAATTTCGTTAGCATCGCGTCAGTTTCCACAAATGGAGATGTCGCTACTGTTGTATCAAGCATAGCGACAAACAATACTGTTCCCAATCCCGCGGAAAACACTACAAATGTATCGACTACGCCAATTGAACCGGAGAATGGGACTGAAACAACCGAGTTAATAATGACCTTTCCGGAGACGACCGCGACGGAAAATCAAGGGACAACACTGTCCCCGCACTTGACGATCTACACTATTAGTTACCCTCCAGACATGACGTTCCCTGAATTTGGAATTACGACCCCCCATCCGTCAACGCTGCCGGTGCAGGCAGGTAAGTGGCAGGAATTTATTCCAACAAACGTTTCGATGGTAGAAATGTAAATAGTTCAAGTCGTGGCTCCAACTCTGCACCTATGAATAACAGTAGTGTAGTGTAGATACGTTCTGGTTTGAAGGATAAAGTATATTTATCCCAAACCCTTATACGAGATATTCGGACTTGGTCCTCGTAGGTAGCAACGTATCCGTGACCGACCTCAGGTGTTACTCTAATCTTATCTGGAGTTAATCAAATGTCCCATGGAAGTGGCTATTTACCAGAAGACTATAACCTGATTTTCTACTTCAACAACACAAATTCTTATAAACTTAACTTTAAGTATAAAGAATTAAAAATCAATTTACCAGACCACAGGTACCTATTTACAACGGTCACCGAACCGACGACAACTGAAAGCGCAATCGCTCGAGAGTTCAATCTCGACATGGAGCAAATAAACGCGGGCTACCTCACCACGTTTCTACTAACACTGTTCAAGATACTACCAGAGAAAAGCCCAAAAACAGCTCAACACTTGTTCCATGCTTTTGAGCGCGAGGTTATTGAGTAAGTGAACACACACACGCATACATACAAACACTCATGCGGTATACATGCATACGTGTACGCAAATTTGACGCAATTGACGACATAATATGTTTAGATTTATCATCATGTAAATTAAGAAAACTACCGTAAAAAATTGAACGACCGATCGGAAAAGGAACTATTGGGACAATAGCGCCGATTGAGTTCAATATTGTGTGGTCACTAAGTGAAGTTATTGAAGTTTACTAAAGGAAGAAGTAAACTCGTTCTTTAAACTTATAAAGCAATGTAACGACTCCGTTAATGATCAATCCAAACGTAACTTACAGTTCTGAACAAGATTACGCAATCCATACGAAATCACGTCACTTTTAACTACTGGTCCGTAGGTTCCTGTCAGAATATTATAAAGGAAAGTATAAAATTTGATTTTGTTGGATGTGAATAGATGTGAGCGAAGCTTGATACATTCTATTCATATTTTCAGACTAGATAGAACTCTTAAATTAAATGGCTTCGGAAGATCCACAGTAGCTGCTTTCATCAGTGGTGTTGAGATGCTAAACAGCGTACCGCCAGATGTTATTCAAGGTATGAGTGTAGCGTCTCCGATCACTATCGGTATCGGCTATAGTATCACTATACTATTTAGCTCGCTAGCGCAACACGTCTGTCTTGGCCGGCTGTCTGACAATGACTGACTCACAGTCCGGCGACCTCAAAGCACTCGCATAATGACAGTTGCGTTGTGACGTATGCGCACATACCAACCAGACGCATACACTGCAACGACGCTCTGTTCTGGCCCCGAGACTACAGGAGCAAATAATTTTGCATCTAACTTTTTCTTGATTTTTACTTCATTCTTATATGTGATAATCAAAAACCTCATTGAAAATTAAAATAAATCAATTAAATATACTTTAACAGGCCAGGCAACCCTCGGAAAGTATTTAATGATGAATCGAGATTCCATGTCACCTGAAGTAACGTCATTACTGGAAGAAGCAGACAAACTCTATAGACCAGACGAGGGGAAGAGAATACTTAAGGTCGTTGAGGATTTATACGAGTTCCCGAACACGACAAAGACCGCAAAGGAAGTAGTTCACGAGGTGATAGACGCGGTGCTCCTGGGGCCGTTTAAACGAATGTACGGGACGACTAAGGAAAAGATACTCGTGCAACAGTTAGACGCAGTGGTGATCAAGCTATTTTTCAGCGGATATCCGGTAGCGGGAAGGCGAAGACAGTCAGGGAAACAGACTACAGAGCAGACGCGCAGTTAGTATTAATTGATTTTGCTTGTTACATACTAACAAATTATCTCGTTAAAAAAGGACAATACACGCATTAATGTTTTAGACTCCTCAAGAAGTACCGCAGTAGCCACTGAATAATCTCACCATCCACGTCCTGTCTCCATAATCAGCTTTAAGATACCAATTTATATTATCATCTAAACGTATATGTATACGTACAAAATTTCTTTTAGCCAATTGTCCAATTATCCAATTGCCGTATATTGGGTTAGAATTGACTTCCAAGATTTTATTACATTGTTTGTTACAACTTATTAGTTACTCTTTGATTTGTGGGACATAGAATGGCCTACTGCTGAAATTATGATATAGATAAAGTCCTATACATTCGTTGCTTTAAACAGAAAAATAATTGTTTTTAGTAACAAAGAAAAAACATTGAAAATACCTACTTTACTACGAAAAAGTTACAATGATAACACAATTGTTACAGAGAAAAAAAACATCACAACATGGAACCAACGGACTAAGAAAATAAAAACCTTGCCGACACCGCTGACTAAAACAAGAGCAACGGTACTAACAACGTTACCAAAGAAATACGCCGTGTTCAGCAAAAACGAAACAATCAGGGACTCGTTCAAAGAACGAATGATGAGGTACAAGAAGAAACGCGATCCGAATCGCTGGAGACAGTGGAGGAGTAAGCGCACGACGACCACGACCACAACTGAAAAGCCGACCAGAGTCACTAGGAAGCTTAAGAGTATCTACGTTATAAAACGGTACGTGCATAAAAGACTCAAGCGACGCAAAGTCAAAATTGTTAGGAACGAGACGGGAACATTCGAGCTTGTTGATTATGAAGACGATTTAGTTAACGTTTCCAAAACAAGATTAAGCAAAGATACAGTAAAAGATGGATATTCTACACACATACAACATACTCCAAAACGTGTTTATCCTGTAAATAATAAAGTATTCTCCCAGATAACATTAAAAGATAATGCATTGATTAAAAAGAGAAGACAAGTAGGTAAGGGAAGTAAAAAAGTTTCAAGTAATGGAAGGACTAAAATACAAAAAAATCATCTACCTATGAACGATAAGCTAAAAAATAATGCCATAATGAAAAACAATAAAAATCATAAATCTAAGGAGAAACGTAGATTATATCCAGACATATCTAGACGATATGCGATATTAGAAAGAAATCATTTAAACAAGGATCTCAAACTACGTACTTTTTTACCAAATAATGACAATATCATCGAAGATTCCTCTCTTACTGAAGAAGAGAAATTGAAAGCTAATTTAGACGACGCTCTATTCCACGAGAAACCAATTCGGAATCCTGACTTTGAGAATTTCGGAAGACGAAAATTAGATTCGAGTTATAGTGATGATGAAACCGTATTGAAATCGAAAATTTACAAGGTTTTTGGTTACGAAAACGATTTTGCTGAAGCGCTGAGACAAGGAGAGCGTAGAAGAGAGTATAAATAAAAATAATAAAAATAAAGAAACATATGTAGCTCATGTACTTCAATCGAATTAAATAAAAATCAAAACAAACTTTAATATTTTAACGCCTTGGATTATGTACTTAAACTTCTGTTATCTTCACAAATAAATAAAATTGAAGTGTCTGTTTGTAATGTCAAAATAACAAGTACCTATTACTTAATGCATATGAAAGTATACACGGTACCTATAACGAAAATATAGTTATAATATTTTTGTCTGTTTGGGTCAGGTAATCTTCTGACTGGACCGATTTTGACGGTGCTTTCAATGGAACGTAGCTGAAGGTCTAAGGCGTCCGCAAACGCGGACGCCGCCGCGGGCATTAGTATCATTTGGTATTAGGTGCATTAGAGTCAGCTATCAAATTGGAACCGTGTAATACTTACGTTTAGATGCGTATGTTTTTTTTATTACTTCTTTAACGCGGATGAAACCGCGGGAATCAGGTAGTATTGAATAAATTAAGCAACAATAAATACAAAACTTTGGTTCAGTCGTTACTATGGCCAAGGTTCTGGCTCCGTTCTGAGATCAACTCAACAATATTGTCATCGAAGTAAGGTAAGGTTTTTCAAGTTAATAAAGTTTTTATTTGATGTATTTGTAAAATGTACGTAAGTTAATAGAAAGATTCTCTACCAATATTCAGACGGCTAGTCTAGTGGAGTGCGGTAGTACATCCGCACATCCGTAATCAACCCCAGATAACATACAATGGGCCACAGATGCGTTGCAGTCTTTGAAGACTAAGTTGAAAAGCCTAGTATTAATGCCTTACCAGTTACCACAAATTAAAACCAGGACACGGCAAATTAAAACTGTTAGTATTAAGCAGAAATAAACGTAAAAGGCATCAACCAATTCAATTGGGTAGGTATGTGGAAAATGGTCTAATCGGCACCGCTATCCTTACGTATCTCGAGCATTAAATTCCCCACATATTTCTACACAAAAACACCAAAACCTATTTGTAAGTGCCAATACAATTCCATTCATGGGAACTCTTCAATGGAATACGGTACTTGGAAGCGCTTTTCCAGCAAAACATTTGTTTCGCACGAAACATCCACATGCCTACAATAGTGCAACCACGCGTTATCGCTTCCGTTTTTTTCAAACAAGTATAAAAGGATTCTGTGAATAATACTGTATTCAACATAATCGTCAATAATAGGAGGATTACACGCAGGAGAACGATAAAGTGTGTTTGATTTGAATCGCTTGAACGTTTGCCACTTCAAATTGATACAAAAAATGTTGAGAGGATGATATTATGAAACTTATGACTTTAATAACTGAATACCTAATTAGAAAGTGGTAGAACTCTTTGTGATTTCACTACGAAAGGATGGTGCTTCCGTGTTCCACTTATTCCTGTCTTATAACAGCAGTTTGGAGTCGTGTTCTAGTTTGAAACGCGTAGAAACAAATAATAACTTTATCGTAGCATTTCTT
>DWNY01000574.1:0-15647 GCA_018250635.1 Telegonus apastus | reverse complement strand
ATAAACGAAAATATCTCCAAAGTTACCAGCTCTCTGCCTATTTTGAACGCATGAAACGTTGACTAGTAGGCAGAAAATCAAGTTTACGTAGCGTGAGCTGGTGCCGCTGCGGGCGCAACACTGGCTAGTCATTTCCAGTTCCACGCAGATACACCATCCACCAATACCAACCTTACGCCAACACGCGTACAGGTGCTTTTGTATAGTTCCAAGATAAATAACCAGTCGGTGTGGGCTTCGCGCTAACGATTAAGATGGATCAATTGCTTGCACATGACGCTCGTACTATCTCGGCTATAAATAATGTATCTGTGTTCGTCTGTTGCTTAATTACGTTCCAGTGAAGCTACCTGTATTATAGTCTTTGAGAATGTTTGTGTTACGCTTGTAACGAGGTTCTTTTTGGATTGGTTCTTCTATTAATAAGTTAGTGTTGTCACTTTGTTTTGTGTTTGTGAGTTGTCTAGCGCAAGCGTCATAAAAAACATGAAAGCAAACAGGAAGGTTTTATTAATGGTCACTGAAGAGTTCCACTATCCACCTACTGGGTCTATATACCAGATACCAGTCTCGTAGATAAAAAAATATTGTATTACCAAATACATACAAAGTCTCGTCGTCGTTGTATCATATCTTACATCGATGCAAACATTTTATTTAAATTTTAGCCTAAATTGATTTAATTTATTTCAGTATTCTGTGGAGAGGTCTGTCCGAACTTTAGCCCTTTGTAAGTGTTACTTCAGAATAATTAAGGCAGGCTCTTATTTATTCTTAGGCAGCGTGCTCGACTTGATTGCGTTTGAAGAGATCTTAGTCAAATGCCTTTGACGTTTAATTAAAGAAAATCGTTGAAACCTTTCATTCCGTGACCGGCAATATTAAGGTTTCAAATGCTGAACTATTTTATTTTTAACCGACTTCCCAAAGGAAAGAGGTTATCTATTTGTAAGTCAGAGTACTAATTGGAGAAGTTTTGCCTTTTATAACTACAATTGCCTTTAAAAGTAAAAATTCTTTATTTTTTTTTACTTTTCCACATCAATAACAAACAAAAAAAAAACAAAAAAATAGAATAAAAACAAGAACAAATTTTCAACATATAAATACACATTCATTTGTAAGTGGCACTTATGTTGAAACTTAAAAAGTAGGTATATTTTGGTAAATAATGATAGAGGATAGACGAATATGGTTATAGACGTTAATTGCAAAGCCTTATAGATAAAAGTTTAAAGTTGGCAGCACACAAGAGGGCACGGAGCCAATACACCACGCGTGATGAACTTGAATTTATATGAGAGGGCATTGCCCGGTTATGTCACATAATATTATTCCTAGATAAGGACTGCATTATGGATAACAGATAAGCCTGGTAGCCATAGTCCATTCTACTAAAAGCCGCGAAAATATACTGTTTTTTATGAATGAGTTAGCAAACGAACACGCAGTTCATCTGATGGTAAGTGATCATCGCCACCCATGGACATCTGAAGTCATTCACAGATACGTCTGAGGTCTGAGATGGTCACTCGTCATTGCTTCGAAACCTAAGAACTGCTTCACGCTAGAAGATGTGTGGCAGTGGGATCTCGAAAAACACTCGTCGATACCTCGGTGGAACCATACTCGATCTACCTGTGTACCTACCTACCTACCCACCATAATTAGGTGTGGCGGAAAGGCAGTTCGACGCGTTTTTTAGACTGACCTCTGTAATTGACTGCAAATATACATATATGCTTAATTAATTTACAAATGTATTGAAATCAAACATTCCGTATACAGCAACATTCAAAATGTTACTGTTTCACGTCACAGCGGATATCCTTTGCATGCGCATTGTTGTCTACTCAAATGATATCAACACGACATCGTACCAATTGTATATTTTTTGGCATTAAGGAATGTGATGAAAGCTGATGAATGGACGGTCCAAATGAAACTAGGGAATGCGATGGGAGCTGAATAGACTAAATAAGAACAGGTCCAAATAAGAGTAACGTTACAATAAGCAATAGGCACCTTATTACGTCATGAGGAAGGAAACGTTACGCTTGAAACTAGTAAAGTCGTTCGGAAAATTGGGCGTGACTAATCTATACAGACTACATGACAGGAATGATTAGACGGTCCTAGTCACTCAGTGATTAAGCAAGAGGGTGGTCAGTAACTGAGAACGACTATGGTTCAAACGTTAGAACGAGTACGTTCCAACCTTAGAGATACCATCGCCATACATATTTCTAGCGTGAAGCAAGTCTTGAGTTTCGGTAGACGGCTTTGTTTTCCGGTTCAAGGACATAAGGATGTTATTGGGAGTCATAAGGATGGTCATAAGGCCTTTGCCCTCGGAAGTAGCAGCTCATCTGTGATTGACATCAGAACCACTGACATATATGACGTTACTCACAGATGTCCATGGGCGGCAGTTATCATTTCCTATCAAGTGGACCGCTCGTTTGCTACTTCAATCTTATAAAAAACCTTTTCATATTCAAGTCTGTTAATGTTAGCTTATTAGTTTATTAATATTTAATACACATTTTTTATTAACTGTACTTGAACAGTCTTTAATCCACGGAGATTATAATCTGTCCGTGACATCGGCACACCGTTAGATCGCGATCACGATTCTAAATGCTTTAATGAACGGAATTTATAAAAAGGAACATGAAAAACTTAATTTGAAGCGCCAAAAAATATGCAAGTTATATTTGAATATTAGTAGATGTATATTTTGTTATCATATGAGAATGATAATGTAGTTAGAGAGACGCAGAGTGTTTACGTAAGTAGTTAAGTAGCTACGATACTATACCGTCCTTGTATGTACATACTCGTATGTGCTAAATTAGAAGTATTGCATAAAAGTATTACCAAAACTTCAAAGTTTTGAACATTAGGTAAATCCTATAGAAGACAGACGATTCTTTTAGTTTCGGTTGTGTGTATAAATAGAGTATCGAGACGAGACATACTGAAACGCTATTCAATATTTATTGGTTGCAAATTAATATGTTTTTCATAATATATGTCACGCGGCAAATATTGCAAATATTTTTTTTATTGTAAACATATTTTATCATTTATTGACAATCTAAGTGCACGTGTTTCACCAGTGTTTCTCAAAGTGTTCGTTAATGTCCCCTGTACGCGTTGGAGTTCTATAAAACGGCGCGACATGGCCCGGAGTGCTGAAGGGATTTCTAGGGCTGTGACTAATGTATGTTTTTGTAATTTTTCAAATTAAAATCGAACTTAGATACAACTTCCCTTGTAAGTAAATCCATTTACGTATTATCTTTCTATTTGGCCGGCTGCCATTAAAAACTGCTCTACAAAATAATCGCATCGCAATCTGCTCTCTACTTGACCGTGTCGAAATAAGTTTGAGAACTTCTGTAACACTATCCTTGACTATTCCAACAGTTTCAGAATCAAAACACCATTACCTCACACGAGTGATTACCATTTTAATGGCTCGGTAATAAGACTCACGTTTAATTACCACTCTTCATGTACGGGGGTCAGTTTACATTGGAAACGAATAACACCTTTAAAGATATGGTTATTAAGGGTTGTATTTGATGGTGTTGTTGTCACCTTTGACTGGGCGGTCAGTCACGAGGTCTCTGCAGTTATGGCGACCGCCCGTGGAGCTTTGCGGTTCTGGTATGCTGAATTGTTATTTACTTTCTCAGCTTAGTATATTAGCCGCAAGGTATGGTAACGTCTGAAAGCTTAGGGTATTTATGCATTAACTTGAAGTTATGGTCTTGGATACAGTAAGATTCTGTGATCAGCTCAAATATCGATAAGTTCAATTTTGTATGGCACAATGTTACATATTTTTGGGATATTGATAATTTTTATCACTGATTTAAAATGTATTCGCATTTCTACAATTAACTTTATTTTAACAGGTAATCTTGGAAACAGAATGGCGACACAAAGTAATATTGTATATCATGGTATTATACAATGTTTTTTCGAAGAGTCAAAAATAGTTGGCATGAAACGAGCGAACCGAAAAAGTAAGGGATGATGTTAGGCTATTATTGTATACACTATTTTTAGAATCAACGACTCAGGACTTGGAACAAATCCTGAAACTTTAAACAGTAGAGTTTTAATCATTTATTTGCAACCTTATATATAGAGGACGTCGTACGAATAATGTTAGGAGTTAGGAGTAAATGCTAGGAATAAATATGTATACCTTGTAAGAGAGCTCTAGGTGTTTTATTTATTGTTATCAAATCAATTTCATTTATAAATTTGTTTAATTACACTTTTTTGTGTCTCAGCTAATATACTCATATTGGGTATTATGCTCTAAGTCAGATGATTAGAGCATAATTTCTCTTAATAACCTCGATTTCAAACGATTCTGCGATTCAATTCGTTTGGACAAATCTATGTAAATTCGCTAGCGAGTTTTATTACTGGAATACAGTTGGAGTAATATCGTGAGGATAGCTAGACGATCTACGAGTTCTAAATATCTTCATCATTAAGGATTCCGCCTGAAGTCAAGAGATGGCGCTACTAATATTTCTGTATCACGCTATGGAATCATTCTCAACATCTTGCATATATACAAGTTCTAAACTGTGACTATCGGAGCACAGCTGCTCCCTAGGCATGATCACCTAACCTGACGGGAGATGTCCATATGCAAAATTGCTTAAAGTAACTAAAATTAAAACTGTTCATTTATTTATATATTACAAATATTGCAAAACTAGAAAGAGTTTGTAACGTAAATTAACGGATTATTTTCAATATAATTATATTCTTTATTCTTTTATTCTATAGCCACTTCAGCTAACATGAATCATATCCATGAGTCACGGAACAGATGACATTGAAATAAAAATAATATATGGAAGTCGATAATATTTGTCGCTTCAAAAATATATGAGGAATGCTATGAGTAAGTTATGTAAAATATGTTTTGAAATATGACAAATAGTATTAAGTACATTTTATCTTGAAGTGTCCATAAACTCTGTTTGTGTACATCGTAACTGATTTACAAAGTTAACAATAACAACGTCGTTTGCGGTCAGGTAATGGATGGGTGACCGCTAGCGACTAAACTCCAAACGTTTCCGTGCTCTATGGCATGTTACGCTGGACTCGGTTGTAATCATTGAATAGCGTCAAACTTTGTTGGCGCTCTTATGTTCAATTTGAAAACATACCAACACTAGTTGCTTATAGATATAAGATATATAGATAGATATCTACCACCAATATGGGTTACATTTTAGTAGAATTGTAGTGAACGCTCCTTCGTAGCTAGCAGGAAGAGACACTATGTATCAGTAGTGTATACAAAGGTTCGACTCCGGTAGCACCACCGCCACATGTATTTCTGCCTAAGAACAGCAGTGTTAAGCGCTGCTGTGTTCTGATTTGAAGGAAGAAGTAGTGACGGAAACATACTTATTTGAGACGTTCTAACTTAGTTCTCAGGAGTAGCAACGCATCTGTGGCCGACCTCAGGTAGGACTGTGATCTTATCTGGGGTTGATTGCAGATGTCCATGGGCGGCAGTGGCCACATACCATCTGGGGGACTGCATGCTCGTCAAAAGGTTTGTATAAAGGAATTCTTACTCCGTAACGATCGTAAAGGCTTCATAGAAAGACAACGTACTTTCGTGAATCAGAAAATTAGCCTTTTTCATATATATTTAGCTGAAAGCCCGAGCTTTCGAGCAATCTCGATTGCGAGTCGTCACGCGACAGGCGACTTCGAGATAATGAAATACGCCAGTGGGTAGGTACTGGCCGGGAATATCACGCGAGCTCATTTTATTCAATCGTAATGCGAACTTTGCTACTATGTAATACTTCTTTGGGTTCCGTGTCAAAATGGTAAATACGGAACTCTATTAATAAGCCTCCGCTAATAAATGAACCAAAATACAAAAGGTGTAAGAGAGTGATGATGAGGCGTACCGACTTAGTCCGTAACGCATCTATATTTGATCTCAGGAAGTGTTGAATCTTATATGCTTTATATGAGCCCCTTTTTAGTCGCCTCTTACGACAGGCAGGGGATACCGTAGCCCTATTCTGGTCCAGGGACTCTATCCTATGAAACCTTTGCTGTTGGACTACAGCAGCATTGCCATTTAACATCAATCGGAATGTATGTTTGTTTGCAAGATCTGTTGTAAGAATGAATACATACTTTATTTTGTTTCGATGAAAGTGTTATCATCGCCTGCAAATGTTGTTTAGTGTTATCGGTCAATTAATATTATCGTGCAAGTGTTGCAATTTTTGTTGTCGTGCTATCTGTAGTGTAGTAAAAAGCGACGCTTATAAACCTTACAGTGCCCTAAAAGTCTTGAAGTCAGAAATGTTGATCTAACAGACAGACATTTCAATTTCAATTCACTCGTTTGTAGTATCTTATAAGTCTTATAACGCATTGAACGTATTGCAGTTTTTATCGCCACGTTATCTGTGTACCCTATTATATGGCGCGATACGGCGATGGTAACAATTAATTTATTGTACAGATAGTTGCAATGTTGGTTGATGTCAATTACTTTAAATGGTTCAGTAGGAATCATTGCAATTGTTCGCGAGAGTTTAATTTCACTGCTCCTATGCGACCAAGTAAAGGGTAATGTACATATAACTCATCATGATCCCTTAACACTGGTATAACTTAACACAAAATTGTATAACAACAAAGTCATTGTATGTCTGCAATTCTTATTCGGGTGTCAATGTCAACGGTGCAATAGTCTTAATATAATTTGATAAATGGCTATTGTTCAAACATCACAACAAATGTGTAATCATTGAACGAAGGCGATTTGAATACAGTTGATTTATTTTATTATGTAATCTTTTAGTCATAGCAGGAAATGAAAAAATAATGAAATCATTGAAATTTCCGTTCACCTACAACTTTAACTAATCACAAAGGTCGCGATCCGTATCTGGGTTAAATGTAGTTGTTCAGTAGAATCATAATATATTTATAGATCGACGTAGGAAACAAGTTAGGTGGACATCCTAATGCTAAGTACTTACTGCCGACCATAGACATCTATAATCAATAAGAAATAGGATAAGTCTTATTTGAGGTTAGCCACAGACTGTGCGCTTTCCGTAAGGACTGTATTGGAATGCTTCACATGCTTCCTCGCCTTAAAATTAATCGTCATATGCTTAAATATTATTTATTATTGCTTTTATTACCGAAGTGAATTATTAAAACAACGCTCAGACAGGTTCAGAAAAAAAAAACGGTTTATTCAGCAATATCATGCAATTATACATTAATACGCCTTCATCCACTAGTTTCACATGCTTCCATTACCATGACTTTTCAATGATCTATCTGATGACAATTCACAATTCAAAGCAGTAGTCTCTATTTCAAAAAGTAATAATAGAAAAAGTTTTAATAGATGACGTAACTGATCAATAACCTGTGATTTATATAAGCTGTACATGAATTACATATGATATATATGATGTCACATATGATATGATGGTAAGGTTAGTCAAATAGTAGTAGTAATTAAGTTCTCTACAATTCAAAGTCAATCGTTTAACGGTTAATAAGTGTAATACTTTATCTTCATGAAAATTAGTTCATTCACAAACCTTAAACGGTCGAACTCTTCGATCCGATCAGTGAGGCTTCAACTCGGTTGAAGGTCGCGGTCTATATTCGAACTGTTTGATCGTTCGACGCAGATACACAACGTGGGACTGAATCACTCGAGTGTATCTGCGATAGGGATGTTATTGTTGTCGATATATTTGTTAATTTATTGCCTACGGTTAATGTATACAAAATTTCTAAAGATATTCCTGATCTAAAAGTAAGCAATAGGGTTCGGATCTTAATTCCTCAGAAATGTTCAAAGACTGTCGCAGGGATTATATTCTTTTCAAATTTGATGGGAAAATTAAATCGGCCATTGTAAAATGAGCTCCTGTAAAGAGAAAAACGTTCGGAAAACTAGTTTTAAGAATTTGTAATGTAAATTACAAGAAGAAGTTAGATAGCGTGTAATTTATCATCATAATAGTTCTAGGTATGTCTGCAGACTGTTTTCATTAAAAGTTCGTAATTAATGCGAAATCGATCAAATAGCGTTCTTACATTAAAAATTTAAAACGTCAAATGTTGAACAAGTTTTTCCAATTTGACATTTCTAGGTAATGATACTTTCTCTCTTAACGATATTTCTATAATCGTCTGCCGTGTATGGACAACATTCGTTAGCTACCAATATAATCGCTCTGCATTCATACACAGCTATGAAATATTTTGCTCCTAACGACGTGTCATTAGCGAAACTGCAGTGTTTGTGTGAAAGTAAATAATATAATTGCTTCCTTTCTTCAGCGATCGAGCGTGGACGTTTTTTGTGCTTACAGTTTAAATGCCTTTTGCCTAATGTAAGGTTTGACGCAATTCGTCGATTATTCTTCATTGACGCGATTTTAGAAGAATATTCTTTTATATTTATCATCATGATTCTCTTAAATTCCACCTTATTAGCCGTACTACACTGCCTTCTGAACTGAATCTTTTCTTATCCATAGAATTTTAACCACCCACAGTGTTATTATTTTTAGACTCCATCTAAATACTTTGGTTAAAGTTGGTGCTTTACATGTTATTTATATCTTATCTTCTAACTAGAAAGTGCCCATTATTTTATAAATCATTATCTGAGAGAAAATCTTTCTGTCGCAAATTATTTCATTCTTTAATCCACATCTTTTGTCTTATAAGATGGAAAAAAACCTACGAACTAATGGAATTCCAAGTTTATAGAATAAATATTTTTAACACAGAGCGTTTTTAAGCTGGACTTAAAAGTGATAGGTAGATAATAATTTATCTTAATTATAGTAGTACAGTATATAATCCTTAAGAACCGTGTATTTGAAGTGTATTCATAATTATTGTACACATTTAATTAAACATTTCCTTTACACGCAACCATATAAGTATGATGATCTCAGTGTAATGTATGCATGGTCTATTACACAACTATACAATGGCTTTTAGATGTACATCATTAATATTCAAATGGCGTAGTTCCTCGTTGTTTTTCTGCGTGATTCATCCACAAGTGACACGTTGTGACATTGTAGTTTTGCGAGCGTGCCGGGCGATCCGACGGCCTCGTACATGCATTGCCTGGTAATCGTGATCGAGATGAAAACGAAATGTTTTACCAAAAACGGCAATTATGTTTCGAAAGCAATAGGCGTGCAGCATGTTTTCGTGTGGGCATTACGTAGCTCGTTAAATCGTATGCTCTTGTAAAGTACCTACAATAGTTGTCTTTTTCATCACAGTTTTGATAATTGGAGCACTTAGCGTCTACCTACCTTAAGATCTAAATTAATGAATAATTAAATAAATTCCTATATGTTATTCATGGGGACTAAGTCGAAGGGCTTTGTATAAGAGAATTATACTTCTATGAAATTGAAGATAATCTTTTATGAAACCGTAAAATTTACTTGATGTTAATTGGTCATTGCGGCTCATAAATATTTATTATCCACTTGTGAAATAAGCTTTAACGACTTATGTAAGGCAAAAAGTCTTACTTCACTCCTTAAACCCAAGCAATATTTCTGTTATAAGACCAAAATTTAATAAAATCAATTTATTTTACATGTAGACAATTACATATCGATAAAAGAAACACACGAACAACACTAACCTGATAAATATAGCATTTGTGTACCTCACAATTCATTCAGAATGACGTTACCAAAATATAATACGATCGTGAGTCAAAGTGAATTAACTGGTCGCACACCACTAATTCTGGTTACCTATGTTTAGATTTTATAACCATAATTTATCGATACAGATGTACAACGACACCGCGGTTAATTATAGACGGAATAAATATAGATTTTATGTTTACTTCGTGTTTTATTGAGAACGGCGCCACAGATTTAATGTTACGTTATGAAGTGTTTATATGAGTGATTTATACTTATAACATTCGTTTCCGACTCTGCCCGTTGAAAATATAGAATTTAGGCGCTTAACCCTAACTTTTTCACCATTTCGGCCACCAGGATCCCTAGCTCAATCCCCTAGGGGATCTTTTTTTATTTAAACATTTATACTTAAAAATGGTTAAAATGCGGATGTCGGGGATCCCCGTGAACTCATCGATGAGATCAGAAACCCCTTTAAAAATAATAATTAAAGACAATAATACACGCAGTATTGCGCATATAACTAACATTTTTTACACTTGATAATTAAGTAGGTAGTCACTGTTGCACGTATACCTGTAACCGACTTTACAGAACAGGGATTTTACGAGAATCTGAACTCCATCACAGATGCGTTGCTACTCGTGAGGACTAAGATGATCGCTTCACTTTGAGTGAGCTGGTTCTGCCACGAGCTCTGCATCACGCAAGTAAAAGCTGTGGCAATGGTCCCTCCCGCCTCGTCTAACCTCTTCTATTCTTTGATTCGTGTTTTTATATGAGCTTGTGTGTGTACAGTTTAGTGTATGCACGTACATGTTTATGTGTGAGTTTTGTAGGTTTAAATCTGACAGTTATGGATACTAATAAATACCCTCATTGCATTGGTATACCTCATTACCTTCCCTAAACGTATGTGGTAACGTTCCCTGATTTTAAGATCCTTAAGTATTTGTAACACACTTTAGAAAGCGATTCTTAATTAAATTTTTAAATTTGATCTTTCGTGATTTCTAGACACGTCCAGAACTCTATCTCAACATAACAGATAGTATTATCTATCTTATTATAGGCGCTTTAACCATATTCATAAGTTCTTAATAAAACTTTATGCATATTAAAATTTTTCGCAGATCAATATCGTCTTGACCAACAGTGACCCTAAACGTTCACTCCGTACTTTAGTGTTCCCGGCGAACCTGTAATGTACGGGGGTCGTTAAATCGCCCCGCAGTGAGCCAATCTCATAACTGGTGTCTCTCAATCTTGCCTAATGGCCTTCCTGCATCGTAAACCGACGTAAAATGCTTGTAAGGCACTGTTCATATGAATTATTTTGGTTTAGTTTCGTTACGGTTACTTGCGATTCCTCTCGTAGTAAGGTGAAGCAGTGACTTTTGTTATAGTATACGAATTAGCTACCCGTCTGATAGTAAATGACCAATGCTGCAGAAGTACATAACTTCTGTAATCAAGCCCAGTTAGAATTGGCTTTTTAATTGAGGTTGGTCATAGATGCGTGGCCACCCTAATTTAAAGTTGGAACGCTTCGTGTACCTCAGCCTTTAGACCAGTACAGCAACGCTTGACACTTTTGTTATTGGGCAGAAGTAAGTGTGACGGTGATGCCGGAGTCGAAGCACAAAGAGTCCTAACACCTTCAAAGGAGTGTATGTTGTGCTAAATTAGTCTCTATATTATCTTTGACAAAAGTTGGTTGTGTGCACATGCCCTTACAGGTGTTGCTCTCACGCCGCCGAGTGAGTTGCATTAAGGACCTGCCACATTACTTTTGCCAGGAAAACTTAATTAAAATACTAATTATAATAATTGTTGTACCAATTTCTACACTGATAGCCCCACAAAGCCCCAGTGACAGATGAGAACGCAGTACCTAAACAAAATGGAAATTTGAATTTGTAATTTATGTGTTTGTCTGACCGGAGGTCGAACCCGGAACATAAATTGATATGAAGAGCAATTGATTTTTATGAAGAATCTTTTGTGGTTCGACTATGCCGGCACTACCGCCATACCTATTTATGCCTAATTACAGCAGCGTGTTCTGCTGTGTTCTGGTCTGTAGGGTATAAAGTCCGAGAGGCATTCCAACTTAGTTCTCAAGGGTAGCAACGCATCTGTGGTCAACCTTAGGTAGGAAGGACTCCGAGGTTGTTTACAGATGTCCATGGCTGGCATAGACCATTTACCATCACGTGGACTGCACGATCGTTTGCTACTTCCAAATCATAACAAAAAAGTATATGTTATGTCTGTCGAACTCACAATGTAGTAAGTTCTATTCGACTTTCCTCTATAGTCGGTGTTGGAAACATGAAAAATTTAATGTTTAATCAAATCCATAGGGAATTAAGTAGTAAAGATAGATGGAACATTGAATTAGAAAGCGGGAGTTAATTATTCACGGAATGTAGACATTTCATGACGTCACGGTCTTGTTCCGACATTTCGAACTTCAGATTCATGAGCAAAAACCGGCATTTTGAATTTGATGCTCAATTGAAACAAGTACATAAATAACGCTTTTTTTTTTTTAATATGCGTGACTGTTAATTTATTTTATTTATAAGCACTATATACGCTTTACTGGGTACGTATTTACAGAGGTAGATACTGTCGGTGTACTGCACATCAACTTTCTACTACCATGTTTAATGGAGGTGAACAAAACGCCGATCGAGCGATAGGGAAACAATGCTTTGACCTCCGACCTTATCGGTCCCGCGGGGCACGTCACACTAAACTTTTGCGCCGGCGCCCGCGCATCAAGGTCATCGTGCACACCTCGCATGTAAATAAAGAAAGTTTAGATGATAGTGATGGGGTCAAAGGTGAACTCTTTGACTATAACGTCGCCAAATCTAGTCATCAGTGTGACCACTTTTTTATCGATATCGTACCAAATATATATGAAATCTACTGAAACTCATCTAAACTCAATTAAAGATGCATTATCTCTATGTAATTGGGTATATCTACCCATATCTATTAAAATGTATGGAAGTAAGGGATTTTTGCCTACATTTTTTTATTTAACCCGTCAAAATAAACTAAAAAAGTAGAAATCCACTAAAAGTGGTAATTTTGCTAGGTATCTCCTGTATGAAAAAAGCAGCGCTGCTGTTCTGTGGGGAGGATGTAAATTTAGAGGAAGCGACGCGTGTAAATAAGTGTTGATTCGTAATTACTTAGTCATGTCAACTTGAGGTGATTTGGGGAACCAGTGTACACCTACAATGTTTTAAGCAGCATCAATCGTTTTAGATCAAACAATTTAAGGCACTATTAACTTCGTTAGACACCATCACCTATTTTGACAAATTGGACCTTTTGTGATTCGGACCTCCTCTCAATAAGAAAAGAACATAACTGATCATAATTCATGCAATGCAATTCAGGGGATGCAAAACCTTAAAACATTAATAACTTGATATAACCACTACATAATAAAACACACCTGGGATTCGAACGTCGAATCCCCAGTGTAAAACCAAAGATCATGTACTTATAGGCTGTTATGCATCTGCTGTCCAATTCGTACATCTTTAATTGAGAGAACGTGTCATGCACAATGGAAGCAGTTACCAATTTGTATACTAAGAAACTATGCGTCATCCAAGAAGCGAGCGGGCAGACTTCAATTTGAATGGAGTAGGCGGCACCATTCAAGTAGGTGATCGATTCATACTAATATTTGCAGGTTATGTGCCAGCGCGGGTCGTTCACCTTACAATTCAAGATGAACAGTTTTTCTCTACGCATCTCTCGTGGGATAAGTTAGGGACTATAGGAGTTTTGACTGACTTTCTTCCCTATCACTAAAGTTTCTACGATAAAAGATAATCTCCATGAAGAAATTTGAGAGTTTTCAACATTTTTAACGACACAGGTGCATCCTTATGTAGATAAGTAATTTATTAAGTATACTTATCTATATCGGATATAAAAATTCGTAAGGGCCGCAAAGCGGAGCACCTGGTCATTGCACCTTGCACCCTCTGCATAATTTACTGTTTGACAACGAAACCTTCGATCAGTAGACCCTATGCTAGTTGCATTAACAGAAACAGCCAGACTACAAAATTAAGATACTATAAATTTTTATTTTTAACCGACTTTCTAAAGGAAAGAGGTTATGTATTCGTCATGTATATTTGTATTTTTTTTAATTGACTATGCAAGCTTGTTAGATCATCCTCGCTAATATATCTAAGTACCTATTTACTCAGATGAATCTAAAGACTTCATCGAGAATAGTTATAAGTGATATAATATGTAGACATATGAATGTTTGTGAGTAGTTTGTTTTCTAAATAGCATGCCATGATTTTTTTACTTTTTGTGTTTTATACACTACGGACTTCACTCGCCACTCTTCTCACATTGCACCACACACGATACGAAACGTGTGGGATCACGCCTCGGCATCATAATTGAACTCGCCATCTATGCTAATGCGGGCTGCTCCATTACAAGGCACGTATGCTCCTACGCCACTTACCGTTAGCCAATAATGGGCCTTAAATCATTAATTAATAAGTGCCACTTATCATCATAAATAAACAATCAGTGAGCATAAGACCGTTGCGTGTTCGTGTTTTGAAACATGACTGACGACTGTTCCTCTTGCTTCTATCAATGTGTGTGCATTTGTTTCTTTCGTCATCCTTAGGGACTTCCCACCTGGCTGTCACGTTGATTAGTAGGGCAAGGAGCATAGAACACTTAGCTTTTCTTTCTCTTCGGATATTTTTGCTTTTCTTTTTATCTTTATTCTTCATATCTTTGCCCTTTAAAAGTTTACGGAGCATTCAATTATAATATTTGGTAGATGATTCCACTGCATTTATACCATCGGTGCAAATATTTAGATTTAAGGGTACAATTGAAAGTTAGCAGCATTAGCGATCATTCTGTGATCGGCTTGGAATATTGTTCTATCTTTTTGGAAAATGAACTAATCAGAGTAGATTTTGTTATTGTTGCGGTGTTGTTTCTACGTATTCGCTTGTCAGAATTATTAAAAACTTTAAGTTCTACGTTCATCTATGTATGTTCTTTATTATCCTTAATTCCTATTACCTCTATATTTTTATTGTATTCAATCCTCAAACTATTATTTCATGCTCACTTTAAATCCGCACGGTAAAGCTTGCCTGGCAAAAATCACTATTTAGCGATATGACCATCTTTTGTATTGTTTTAAAATTGTGACATACATTTTGTTGTTTCTATATTATTACTTTGAATGATTTTGCTACATTTAACAGCAATTAATCAATCATAATTACGAACATCCATTTAAATCAAAGTGATTGAAATAATCCCCGAGTGTCATAAGCGGATTTTTTTTATCGTCTATCTTTCATTTTTTGACGTTCGTGAAGGCGTTTAAGGGTGTTACGGTTTTACAATGTCGTGCTAATCATTCTCAATCTTGATTTTCCGTTAATTGATTCCCGTACAGCCATCCGTCAGTTTAATTTGTTTTTTTTTTTGCATACTTTTTACACGGCAGGACGTACATCGCTCTTTGCTCAAGTAACCGTACATTTTTTAGGCACGTGTTCAACAAAAACTTATCGTGTAAATGATGATTTGCCATTACGGTTCATTATGTAGACGCAAAAAACGTCCTCCATACCTGTGTTCTATATGTTAGTATGTGCGTATTATTTATCGTCGGATATTTCGCCTACGATCCAAGTTAATTGCTACGGAAAGTTAAATATTTTCGTAATGCTACATTAGCACGGATTCCTAAAAATTTTCACGTCCATAGGATCCCTATTCCAATATATATTGTTTTACGAATTCTGTCAGTAATTTTATAGTTAGCGTTCATCTTATAATCCCGTAATAACAGGCAAGCCTAATAAATCT